>JAFVLL020016429.1:0-31855 GCA_021397915.2 Tor tambroides
TAATAGATGTCTGCAACCGCTGTCAGCTGTGCATTAATGTTAAAGCTTGTTACGAGCCTTTAACAACAACACGGATCGTGTTTTGTGTATCAAAAGATTCAATCAAAAGCCATGCCCGTATGAACATCTGAACGCACAACCAGTACAATGCACAACATTGCTTCCTTTGAACTAATGCAGCTCAGGAATATCCTAAAATAGCTTCACTCTCTGTTATAAGATTTAATTGAAATTATAATTTGCTGCTGGGTGCGCTTACCTGCCTTTAGTCGACAGAATTTCATCATCATAGTTATTATTCACTTATTGTTCTTCTCTTAGCAGACGCTTTGTTATTCAAAGCAACTTGCTGTACTTTTGTATTACAACTTACCGTGTGCCTTATTCAGCCTGAGGGTTTCAAGTCAAGATCGAAACTCACCCTATTTACTTTTCTAAGGCCTGCTCACACCAAGGATGATAACTACATCTATTGTTTTAATAATTGTTCTCACTTTATGAGAATAGGCAAATGCGCACCACAACTAAAACAAAGGTAAACAAGGGTAAAATACTGCTGGAAATTTTTAGCACATTTCCCTCCCAGCTGCTGAACAATAAAACAATTACAATTGATCAGAATCCACGGTTACACTTTATTTTGATAGTCCACTTTAGACATTCTACTAACTATAAGTAACTTTGTAACTACATGTCAACTAATTCTCATTAATTTGCAACTACATGTCTACTAACTCTCAGAGTAGACTGTTATGGTAGGTTTAAGGTTAGTAGAATATAGTTGCAAAGTTACTTACTGTTAGTAGAATGTCTAAAGTGGACTATCGAAATAAAGTGTTACCGAATCCACCTTTAAAGAGCTCAAGCATTTAAAGTGGCAGATGTCAGCATGTGCTTATAACAAACAGTTATCGTCCATTGGTTTGGATGCTACTATAATTATCTGTATAGTCATCATTAAATTTATTGTTCTTGGTGTGAACAGGCCTTTAAAGGGATAATTCACCCAAAAAGTTACATTCGGTTTAATCACCTCATTTTGTTCCAAACTCATATTCCAACTCGCATCCTTTTTTTAATTATTTATTTTATTTTATGTGTGTATGAATGTTTTTAAATCTGTGGAGCACAAAAGGAGAAATTTTGAAAAATATTCTGATAAAACATGTATTTTTTGTATGTTTATGCAGTTACACTAAACTGGGACTTGAGCTTTAAAACTTCAGAAAGAAAGAAAGAAAGAAGAGTAGTCCATATGACTTATGCACTCCATTACAAGTCATACGATACTGTTGTGTTGTAAACAGAGAAATGAAATCATTATTCACATCCAGTGAGCTGTTAATGGCTGTGAGTCAGTGAGTTGAATCAGATTAGTCGGATTTGTTAATGAATCATCATTTGTTTTGTGAACTGAATTAGGCAATTTGTTGAACAGATCAAACTCAAAAGAACTGATTCATGAATCTAGACATTGCTGCTTCTCTTATATACTCTCATGAATGCAAAACTGCAAGTGCGGATGTCAAGATTTTTAGTGAATAGTGAGTTGAATTTCAACCTCACACAATCAGGTAGCTTTACAAGACTTTGCACAAAGACCACAAATGTGTATTTTTAGTGAATAATGAGATACATTTATGCATTTATGTCTCACAAAAAGCAAACAAGTTGCTCCACAAGACTTTGAATATAGTGTATGTGGATCACTATTTGATACTTTCATCTGTAATGTTTGGAGTTCGACAGCCCTAGGGGCCCCATTTCAACTTGACTTTGAAAAGATAACCAGGACTGTCTTCAAATATTCACCTTTTGTGTTATGATTATTGACATCCGACTTCTGATTTCCTATATTCTCTGATGACTCAGAGATGCATCAGCTCTCTCCACCTCCACCCGTCAGACGTGGATGAGCACCACACATACACACACCCCCTCCCGCCCTCCACGCGTCTGCCTTTCACAAATCAAACCCAGAGAGGTATCTTCAATAAATTTTGTGCGGGGAACACCTGCTGATTTCCAAAATTGGATAATTATAAGGAAAATGAGTGAGCAGCAGTGGGCTGCGAGATGGCGTTGTTTCTAATGGTACCTATTAAATAACAGAGCGCATAAGCTTCTGGCTTTTTTTATGCGCGCATCAGGACGGCACCGCTGCCGGTCTGTTTTTTTTTGACCGTAGCGGGACCTGTGCAGAGAATCATGCTACAGTTGTTCCACCATATAGTTTCAATGATAAAGGCCTTGGCTCCCCTAAAACTAGCAATCATCAAGGGGAGGAGAAAGATATATTCTCTGTTGTTGCCTTGACCGGGTGCCTTGTTTTCATTATAGGCAACGCAGGCAGGGCGCAGTAAACTGCAGTGGGCATGCCAATAATGGAGCATTTGTTCTCTTTCTTTGTTTAGGTGTAGCTGTAGTATTGTTTTCTTCCTCTGCCTAGAATTCAGCAGAGTTTTTTCCGCGCACCAGTCGTGAGCCTCAGAGAAAGATTGGACACGGAATCGCACTTTGTCAGAACATGGCCCACAGGCATTGCTCAGCAATGTTAATACGGCTGTCGGAGAAGTTTGTAGAAAAGTCGTTACTTATTAATTGATTCATCAGAAGGAAAAGGCTCGTGGCAGATGAGGAGACTGTAGAGGAGGATAAATTTCCCCTGAGTGGTGGATAAAGAGTGGTGAGCGCGAGCGCGCGTGCGCATCGGACGAAGGCTGTCGTACAGATAATGCTATTGTCGATTCCGAGCATGGATGGCATTCTCAACTCCATCTAAATGAGTTGTGAAGGTAAAGGTCTGTCTGCAATACTGAGACCTGTTCCATTCTGTGGGCGAAAACATGAACTGAGAGGATCTGTGGTGGTTAGAATTAAAAATAGACAAATTTGGTTGCCTAAAAAAGGCCCTCCCTCTTCTACCATTATGTATCCTACCGTACAGTAGAAACTGCGTTCTGCTCGTTCAAAATGTTTAAAAAGCTTTATAAAAAAAATTGAATTGCACTGTTCTCAGCTGGAATGGGGAATGATGAGATAAGCGAAGAAGCTTTTACTACAAGCATCCCGATTTTATTACTTTATTTAAGTGGCCTATAAAATTAATGGCTTCAGTCTTTAAAAGGTGCCGTTTATGAATTCATTACAATTCTATGCCATATATGGTTAAGTATACATGTTCACATGATTCTACACTGCACACAACTAACATTAAATATACATTATGGAATTATATACTGTAGATTTTATTTATTTAAGATGGTTTAGCTTAGCTCCAAGGCTGACTAGCTCTTAAATGTTAAAACTAGGAAACCAGCCATCTTAGGCTGGTTTAAGCAGGGTTTTTTTTTTTTTTTTTGTTCCTTTCTCAGCAAGGAAAATTTTATTGCAACCTTGGTGAGCATAAAAGACGACTTCCAGAAAAAAGAAAAAAAAGAAAAATGGTACTGTATATATAAAATTGCTGCGGAAATGAAATATTTTCACATTTATATTTAAAAAAAAAAGTCCTCTCAGGTTGCCATCTACTAATGATGTAACATGTAATACACACACACACACACACACACACACTTTTACAAAAATATAAATAAAAACAGCATCCTGTTCCACGCCACTCCAGTCTTTTTGAGACTCAAAACACTAACTCATTCTTAGAAAGGTCATGTTCATTGAGAAAGCTCACCTAATCAATGAAATGCTCTTTCACAGTCGCAGACTTGCTTGTAAAGCAGAAAAGGTACAGGTTGTTCTTACTTTGTATAACCCAGAGCTCCAGCCTCAGCAGCACTATGTATTAGTAATCAAAGGATGTTAAGTCAGCGCGCTCCGTGAAAACTGCTGCGAGTCTGCTCTTATTTGTGCTCTAATCAGAGTGATTGACAGGTCTGTGACGTGTCTAACAGGCAACGCCGTTCAAACGCTAAGCTTGGGAGTATAAAGGCCTGATCGCACTAAGAATGAGAACTTTATTAGTGTCCTGCCAGTGGATGATAAAGTATTATAAGCGGGTGCTGCAGTTAAGATGTCTGTTGCTTTAAATGCTCAAGCTCATTAAAGCAGGCTGGATTCTGATCGGTGAATCGTTTCTCCGTGCTGTTATCATTATAGCTGGGGTGTGGACTTCTGTATTCTCAAAGAATTAGAACGATTATTAAAACTTTACAATCATAGTCATACAGTTATAGTTATCATCCTTGGTGTGAATAGGCATACTTAACTCTTTCTCTGCCATTTTGAACAAAAAGCTGAGAAAATTGGGTTTTTGTGAAGACTGAATCTCCTTCACAATCAGGATGATGATCAAAATATAGATGGAGTAGATTTGTTCCATCAAGACCCCCAAAGCTTGCACAGTCCTATACCACTTCCTGTGTGGACATTTCATTTCATAAAGTTAGGCAGTTTTATTTTTAATGATCATGTTATTTTATACATGCATCTGCTTTCTTCTCCAATGTGTTTTGATCCGAAGATTCAATACTCTTTCAGAAGATGTGTAATAGCGCTTCCTACCGTATAATAGTGAAAACACAAAAAGCAGGAAAATTCCATCAAAGGCGAGGAAGCATTGTCTCATAAATGACAGAAAATTCCGTAATGGCAGAGAAAGAGTTAATCAGCAGGATTACAATAACCCTAATGAACAATATGAGGAGAACTCACATATAAGTCAGCTAGCACTCCAAACATATCAGTCCTTTGTGTCATACATCATAGCTGTGATGCAGACTTCCCTGTTCTCATAGATTTAGAATGGCCATTAAAACTTCATAGTTATTGTTATATTTAACGGTAGCTATAAGAGTTAAAGATAACTAACAAGCAATAGGAGGAGAACTAGCGTGTAATTTAGCTACAGGTCCAATGACATTGTTCCTCTGTGCCATTATCATTATAGTTGTGCTGTGGACTATTAAAACATTCTCGTTATAGTTAACAATAACTATAAAAATTAACGATTACTAACAGGCAATAGAAGGCAATATGAGTTAGCTGTAGTTCCAACAATATTGTTATGCTGTGTTGTTATCGTTATAGTTGTGGTGTTGACTTTCCTATTCTCATAGAATGATTATTAAAACTGTATAGTTATCGTCCTTGGTGTGAACGGGTCTTAACGCACTTAATCAGTGGGATTACAGCAACACTAACAAGCAATATGAGGAGAGCTCGCATGTAAGTTAGCAAAAGCTCTAGTGCAATAAATCCATCAGAGTGGAGATTCTTCTAATTTGGGCTCTGATCGTTTGTTTTGGGTTTTAGGGCTCAAAACAAACTAATTCCCTTGGAATGGAAAGGTAATGCTATTTGCACAGCTGATATTACGGATTAGGGTGAGTACGAGAGCAACAGATTGTGTGTCCAGTGTCTGGTCAATGAAAGTGGAAGCGTGCTTGTTTGCTCTGGGAGAGTTAAGCCTGGGCACACACGCTGTTACCCGCACAGCCAAACAAACAAGGGATTGAGCACCGAGCCATTAAATAATTACAAATGCCTGCATTTGACGGCCAAAGCATCCACAAGGCCACGGCTGAATCTTGCCGAACCACAGCGGCCGTGCCGCGCGCCATCATAGAGTCATAGATTACAACTTTCCTTGACAAATCCACACCTAGAGTGGGATTTATTTGTGGCATCTGCACTGTGCTTTGGCAGTTATAGGCAAATTCCACTCTCCCGGGCATCCTCCCAATGGCTTTGATTAAATGGTATTATATCGTGTTTGTCGTCGCTGAAGCGCGAGGTACAGGCTTAGATGAAATGGTGTTTGAATTCTGCACAAGCTCTTTTTCTCCCACCTGTGGTATTAATGTGCCATGTAATAGACAAATAAACCCACAGAGAAGGGCACTGGAGGATGTGAAATGTGCTTTCAAAGATGCCCAGGCTGGACGGATGGTTCGATGAGAAGACAACCTAGAGCCAGGAGACCGTACTGACGACAGGCGATTCACACGCTCTGACACCAAAACGTTATAAAAGTGTGTTGGAGCTGTTTTATTGAACCTACGCTTGAAAAAGTTCTTCATGAGCTGCTGAGCTTGTAAGAAGACTTCGAAACAACACAGAATTCAGAATAATGAATAAATAGTGATTTGAGCAAACCACTTGAGCTAGAAACATGACGTGTTAGTCAAATTGTGGGCATTGTTGAGGACAGTCGTGCTATCAAACCCACAGTATATTTGTAAAACCATTCTGGCACAAATTATTGCATTTACTGCAACAGTTTAAGAAGTTTAACAATGATGACATTTCTATGTAAATGTTACGGATCCCACTCACACCTGCTCCTAGTGGATCTCGAACCCCGGTCTCCAGCGTGGGAGGCAGGCGCACTAACAAGGAGGATAAAGACTTCATAAACTATGAAGTTACATAAACGTCAAAATTCAATGCAATAATTTAAGCAAGTTACTGCATAACATACCTCTAATGCGATAATTTACATGAGAATATTTTTTACAAATGTATTTATGAACAATTTGGATACATTTATGCATAAATCATTCATAAAATAATTCTTGAATATAACAGTTTATACAAGAATAGTACAAATGATTTACAGAGAAATCAGTTCTGCTCATGAATAAGGCAAACCCTTTAATTAATATATTGTCTGTTCAGTGCAACAATTCATTTGTACTTAAAAGGGTAGTTCACCCAAAAATTTAATTTTTTTGTCATTATTGACTCACCCTCAAGCTGTTTCAAACCTGTGTGGGTTTATTTCTTCTGATGAGCACAAAATATATTTGAAAGAATGTGGGTAACCAAACAGATGATGGTAGCCATTGACTTCCATTATATGGAAAGAAAATACAATGGAAGTCAATGGTTACCATCAACTGTTTGGTTACAAACTTTCTTTAAATTATCTTGTGTGTGTGTGTGTGTGTGTGTGTGTGTGTTCAAAAGAAGAAAGAAAATTATAAATGGAACAACATGAGGGTGATGACAGAATTTCATTTTTTGGTGAACTATCCCTTTAAGAATGGTTTGTTGTAACTTGGTAACATATTCAGTTCCTTTTTTAGGAAAGGGATTTAAATGGTAATGATGGAGCTGTAGATTCATAGAATTCATAATGGGTAATTAGAGGTGATTTGAAAAAAAAAAACAATACAAAACAAAACAAAAAAACTGCATGTGCTACAAACATGATGGTACATCAGATTGTGGGGTTTGTTTAGGACAGGCATGCCATTGCTTTTTTAAGTGATCAGACCTACAGTATCCATGCTAATGAATGATAAAAAGCACAGAAGACATATTATCTGTGGATCAAAATATCATTTAAATGCAGTTGTCACTCCTGAAACTTGTAGTGTGTACGTGGCCATAGAGACTTGCTTGTGGGTCCTTTTGACTTTTGAAAATACAGAACATTCTAGCAACTGCATAGCAACATTTTAAAAACTACTCTGAGAACAGTATGGCAACTGCATAGCAACGCCATGGCAACTCCAATAACATCATGACAATGATTTCTGCACAGTCAAGCACCACTCACATTTCCTTCAGAAAATATAAAAACTATGCTTGGCTTTAATGATGTGTGAGGTTGGCTTTCTTTTTTCTTGATTTTCCTTGGCTGACAGAAATGCAGACTGGCGCAGTCGGTCCTTCTTATCTCCCCCTGTCATTCTGACGTGAACCACACACTGATAAAATGTGATCTCATTAAATAACAAACAGCCAGGAAAAACAAAACGGAAGGAAAAACACAACAAAGGTAGCGAGGAGGAGTAGCTGTCTCCAAAGTCACACTAGGAGATTCAACTTAAAAAGTTTTTTAATGTCAAATATTCCCAGCTACTAATTGATAAGCAATGAGAAAATAAACAATGCTGATGACAAACAATTTCTTTGAGTTTATTTTTCCTTTAATGCAGGTTAATTTATGCTTTTTGCCGTTATTCAAAGACTTGGAGGATTAATTAGCACAGAACGGTTGATAGCTCGTTGCATTCTCTGTCAGCGTACGCCATCTGTAGCGGCACGCTGATTAATGAACAGGTGCGTTCAGATGTGCTTTCATCAGGCTTGCTGAGACGGGCGACTCACACCTCCTAATCTGCTGCTGGCTGCGGTACAGAAGTCCCATTTGCTCCTCACCCTGTCACAAAACACTAAATCGTCTTTTCTTTGCACGCTTACAACGGACAAAATAAAGCCGCGCTAAGTGCTAAATGCAATTTACCAGTGATCAGAGATACAGTGATTCATTACACAATTCAAAGGTTAAAGAGCAGGTTGAAATACAAATCAAATTCACGTTGGGCTTCAATCATGAAACACGACCTGAGCAGATTTCTGTTTAAATCACTTGGTTTATGAAAGATTTGCACAGGAATTTGTTCAGCTTGCTGTGCCCGTGAAACACATTACATTAGGTTCGACACATTCATTTACATAAGAATGGATTTACAAATGATGATTCTGCTTGTTTCATAATCAAGGCCCACACTGACGTAAAAGTCTTATTCAAAACCAAAACGGTTTCTGTAAGTTTTTTCCCCCAAAAAATAAGTTACAGAGTTAGTTCTGCTTGTGTTTTAGATCAGTTCTCACAATTATTGTCACTTTTAGTTTAGGTTTCTGTGCAAATACTTCATAAAACTATAACACACATTGTCAAATTCAATTACATGCAACAATTTACGTAAGAATTACACACAAATGATGGCCCATTCTTATGTAAACTGTAATAATGTAACAATTTCAGCAAGTTTGTATAATAATGTTTAGTAAAACAGTTATCCTGTGTGGTAATTTACATGAGAACATGTTTACGAATGCTTTAGGTAGGAGATTCTTATGTAAATTCAGTGTGACCATTAACATTATTTTCTATCTATACAATCATTTTTACAAAAATTGTTGCATTCAATTTAATGTAACATTATGCATATTAACAATGCCAATTTGGTTACATTTCTGTATGAATCCATTCATACAACTATATCTGCCTATAACAGCTTACATAAGAATAGTACAAATGATTTATAGAGAAATACGTTCTTAATTTAGTCATTTCAGTTCAGTGCGACGATTCATTATTTGCATGTGACAGTTTACATAAGAGCAATTTTCACAAATCATGAATATTCTTCCTTTCTTGTAGTTAACTCATTAATATATTCAGTTCCCTTTTAAGGAAAGAAAACTAGAAAGCTCACTACACTAATGTAAACAAAACGATGATACATCTAGAACAGTCAGCATAGAGTTTGTTAGCATAAAGTTTGTGTCAAAGCCAGATGTTAGACGAGAGAAAATAAGTGCAGATGTATCTATTCTAAAGATGAGGTATACGTGTGCACATCTGGAAACAGATGATGTCTTCTTAAAAGTAAGTGTGGCTAGCTGCAGTCCATTAATAGTATGCTATAACAGAGGATTTTTAATTGATCCCGCGCAGGTGTTTGTTCAGGCAGCTCTATGGTGTAGGTTAGAGTATCTAGCATCTAATTAGCTCTGGGATTTCATGTCTTCCTGCTCAGTTCTTAAAGCTCGGATGATATTATATGCACACATTAACATGCTATCTCTCTCTTTCTGTCTTGCTTGCATTGTGTTGTTGTTTATGAGTTTGTGCACATATATTTCACAGCGTGAATGTTTTATATAGAATGTTTTGCAGTATAATACAATGCAATTACATCTTGTTCCTTTGGGAGTTGGAGCAGAGAGCTGAGAGAGAGAGAGAGATAACAAATAACAAGGAGTAAGCAGAAAAATAAGAGCAATGTGAAGACTCTGGAGCTTATTGTGGTTGAACCCGAAAGCTCTCACCTTACTGACAGGAGGCAGCCATCAGAGTCAAGTTAGGTGAACAGGTGCTTGGAAGAAGAACCAACTCCATTTCAACCTCCACTGACTGCTCTGGTTAACACAGAATCATGTTCCAGCCTATAGCTGCTTCACATTTTCTAACAAATGACTAGATATAAGTGAACACAATGAACCACACTAACATGCATTCAAAAAAGACTCAGTTATACTGAAAATAGATTTTAACTATAAGGTTAAACTGTCTTCTCACAACAAGAGCATTTTTCAGTTATATCAAGTTATCACATTTGTAATTTTTTTTTTAAGTTTGTAAAGTTACTCAATGATCAATCAATGATACTGTGCCAATCCTTCAACCCCACCTCATTTATGCATTTTGTTTTATAATTATTGTTTTTTGTAGATAACATATAAATAGATATTTCTGGATACATTTTTAGATAATATTTAATATTTCAACAATTAATACATGTATACAGTACTGATCAAAAGTCTTTTTTAAAAAAAGATTTTTAAATAGATTTCTTAAAAACAGTAATATTTTGAAATAATAGTACAATTAAAAAAAAAAAAATCTATTTAAATATATTTTAAAATATAATTTATTCCAGTAATGCAAAGCTGAATTTTCAGCATCATTACTCCAGTCTTCTTTTGCTGCTCAAAAAATATTTATTATTATCAATTGAAAAAGAGTTGTGCTGCTTAATATTTTGTGGAAACCATTTTTTTTTTCTTTGATGAGTAGAAATCTTTTATAACATTAAGTGTTTATTTACTGTCACTTCTTTTGAACTTCTTTTTGAACTTTTCCTTTGTTTAATAAAAATATTAATTACTTAAATAAATAAATGACCCCAAAACTTTTCAACAGTAGTGCATATTTGTAGAGATTTATTCTTGACCCATTTTTACTGAACAATAACAGTGGAAATGTTCGGCTAATATTTTCATATGACTAAACCAATTTTGTCACTGTTAGATCTTTTGTAAGATGATTATATGAAGTGTTGTTAAACTTAAGACATGTACGTTCATCCTGTTCTCCTACTTCAGCTCTTCCTTTTGATATCATCTCAGTTTATTATCTTCCACTTCTATCCATATGCTAATTAAAAGCAGAACTTTGCTGACTTTAGCTTGAAGATGCTGCAAAGTCGAAATATGCCGTTAAACTTTGATCAAATGTGATCAAATAAAACTTTTACAACTTACAAAAATAAATAAACAAATAATCACATAAATAAACAAGCGTGACACCAAACCTAAATGTTATATTTCATTAAACTAAACACACTAGCTAAAATTTGTCAGTAAATGTCTCAGATAGTAAACTACTTTTGCAAAACAGCTCTGGGGTCTGTTAGACAACCACCATCGACTCTTTTACATTCACCTGAGACAAATCACCACGGACTGCGCTGAACTGCACGTCTCTTGATAGGCTGCGAATTAGCATGCAACACTCTCCTGCCGGTTTATGACATTGAGCATATTAAACGTTTTCCTTTAATTGAGTATTCTCAGATTGTGGGGCATTTGCATAGTGGTTGTTTGGTCAGAGAAAAACTGACGTGCTGTAAGTGCAAAGGTGCTGCTCTCTCCTCCTAATGAGAACAGGCTCACATCTGCAGGGACCCCAGAAGCCCACAGCCGCCACCCGTCATATTCAGCGCAAACAGATTTAGCCTGCGGCGTCTGATTCACACTTTTACTGCGCTGTATAAAACAGAGGCTTTTATAGTTTTGAGAGTACTCAAACATTTTCAGCTTAGCTCAGAGCTGCACCCCAAGGACCTGCTTCTTTTGCTGGTAAACCCACATGTAAATCTCTTATGATATTTTGATGTTTTTATTATTTAGCAATGTGAACAGTGGAAAAAGGTGAGGTATTGATAAGGAACTACTGATGAACGGATCCAAAACTGATATGTCAGACAACCGCATGATAAAAATGTCCATTGCAACATGCAGATATTTGGATCCTTAAGCCACAGTTTAGGTTTCCAATGAAAAAATGATAGATGTACTAAATAAGAAATTGAGTATCTGGATACTTTTTGGTTACGACTGACTGTACAGACATTGGAGAAGAATTTTTTTTTTTTCAAAATTTATGCTTCAAAATGTCTTCTTTTTTCTTCCACTGAGTGTATAGAAGCCCAATTCAACCACAAAATAAATAAATAAATAAATAAGCTGTGCATTTTTATTTTAAAATCATATATTGAGTTTTATGTTGTGTGATGTCATTTCCCCTGTTTGTCCCTCTCTTATCAGAACAGCTTTGGACTTGAGCGAGGCGGGTATGTCACAAATGTGCTCTGTAACATAATTAAAAGATATCAGATTAAGTTACAATTTTGGTTGATATTAGTGGATGACGTGTTTTGATGCTGGACTGAGTCAAGTAGTGTGTTCGTATGTCATTATTTTCATGTATATTCTGCATTTTGTGTTAATTAGCTGTTTATGAGTTGGTTCAAGTTGCCGCCGGCGCCATTTTTAATGATGTTTTTTTTTCTGCTAACTTTGGTTCTGAAGTATAATTAAAAGGGTGGATTATGTTCTTAAAACATCACACAGTTACATTTAGTCAAAAGTATATTGTCTTTATATCTTAAATTGTATGTTTGCAGCCATGTATTGTCTTTGAGTCGTTGGTCAGCTGCAGTTACAGTGTTAATGGGTAAACAACAAGACACTGTTTTATTGGTAAATGTTGTGAGAACAGCTTTGGACTTGAGCAAGACCACAGAACTGCCCATAGGAAAGAGAAATCAAAAGTGAGATCTCTTTAACATCTCAAATGTTTCTCCTAGACAGAAATGAGGTTACTTTAAGATCGAATGGAGATTTTTGCTTGAGTCTCCTGCTTCCCAAACTAATCTCCTTAGACAAAAACTCTAACACTCTCACAATGGTCTCCTTTAAAGCTTTAAAAGAGATCTCAACAACATCACCCTAGCTAAGGACTCTGGTGGTCCCATATTTGTCTCCTCAAATGTTTCAAACAAGATCTCAACAACACCACAGATTGTGCTCAGATTTTTCTCTTTAGCTAGAGACTATGGATCTCTCACATTTGTCTCTTTTAAAGCTTTAGAAGAGATCTCCACAACATCATATACTGTGCTCAGATATTTCTCCTTAGCTAGAGACCGTGGATCTCTCACATTTGTCTCCTCTAAAGTTTAGTTTAGACATCTCAACAACTTTACAAAGTGTGCATCAAGTCAAGTACTTGAAAGGCACTAAATAAAGGGGGAAAAATTATAAATTCAAGTTAAAGGCTATATTGAGAGAAAAAATATACAGAAATGATGTTACTTTTTATAGGACAACGTTTATGTACTTAGGCTCATAATTTGTTGATGAAAATAGTATCATACCGGATGGCTTAATCAAAACTGATGGCGCTTTCTTTGCTGAAAGGCACATAAATGGCTTATGACTCAGACTTAATTATTAATTGACTAATTTGATTATTAGTAATGCATATTATATGGTAGAAATATTTGAGGCATTTGACTTGGTGCACACTTTGTAAAGTTATTGAGATCACTTCTGAAATTTAGAGGAGACAATTGTGAGAGCTCCTGAGTCTTTAGTGTAGGAGAAAAATCTGAGCACAGTGTGTGATGTTGTTGAAATCTTGTTTGAAACATGAGATATGAGACCACCAGGGTCTTTAGATTTGGAGAGAAATCTGAGCACATTTAATGTTGTTGAGATCTCTGTTAGAGTTTTTGTCTCAGGAGACAAGTTTGAGAAGCAGTAGAAATTTTCCATTCAATCTTAAAGTAACTTAATTTCTGTCTAGGAGAAATATTTGAAACATTAAAGAGATCTCTTTTTTTATTTTATTTTTCTTCCCTCTGGTTAGCTTCAATGTCATTTATCCACACCATTTCAATCAAAGACAATACATTGTCATATTTGAAGTTGTTTTATAGACTGTTTTATTGCACAATGATTTAACAGAGGAAACCATAACCTATATTTACATACATGCAAAAATGGGCTGTACAAGACAAAATTTAATGCTAAACGCTGGTAAACTAGTGTTACATTTGTAAAAACAAAAGTAAAAAAAAAAGGTATTGCTCTAAACATCTTGCACTTGTAATTCCTTTCTATTGTGTTTGGAAAATGTGGTGTATATACAATGCTGGAAACTGAAGACAAATGTAAACATTTAAACTAGTAACCCTTGATATTCTTAAATGTGTAATGCTAGTTAAATGATAGTTTTACTATTTACAATATTAGTAAAAGTTTAACGTTTCTCCTAAAATAAAACTTAGGACATCTTAAGACAAAGCTGATATCTCAATGACACATAAGAGAATCAGCTCTTAGTATCCTGAGCATAAAGGAACCTCTGTCAGAGCCATAGCCTTGTGGGTAGCACATCAACGTGAAGGCACAATTATACCTCAGACAGCATGGGTTCGAATCCCAGCTAAAGGTACTTTCCTGCTCCTATTCAATTCTCAACTGTCCAATTGGTTCCTGTCTCTACTCCTACTGTCCTGACCGTTATAGGTGAAAAACTCCATTGCAATAAAAAAATAAAATAAATAAAAACCACCTCTGAGCAATGAAACATTATGATGGAGTCTTGCAAGAGATTACAGCAAGACAAGAAAGAGATCTCACATGTTTCTCTCCCATTGTCATTTTGGATTCCTTTCTTTCAGAACTTTCTCATGTCTCAGTTGTGTCTACTTGTATTTCTCCTTAGGATTTTTAGGAGAAACATCTGAGACACTGTTGAGACTAAAATGAGGAGAAATACATGGGAATCACAACCAAGTCTCCTGAGGTTAGAAAGAGCAACCACTGAGCAATGAAATATTTCTATAATGGAGTCTTGATAGAGATTGCAGCAAGACAAGAAAGAGATATTCTATGTTTCTTCCACAACATTCTCAGTTTCGACTTTTTTTTTTTTCTCAAGTATTTCTCATGTCTCATGTGTCTACTTCTATTCCTCCTAAGGAATTTTAGGAGAAACATCTGAAATGCTGTTGATACTATAATGAGAGATATATAAGAATCTCATCTAAGTCTCCTGAGCTTAGGAAAAGCAACCACTGAGCAATAAATTCTTCCTATGGGTGAGAGTGTGTGTTTGCGTGGTGTTAATTCCGGTCCTGTCTTTAATAAACTGCAGACTTGGTCCACCGAAGCCAGTTGTGTCGTGTAGTGAGAGACAAAGTCCACTGTATTTATTTCTTTTTCATTCTATGGTGGAAACAAACTTCCATAGACATGAGTGTAAATAAATGATGACAGAATTTTTGGTTTCACTTTATTTTGATGGTCCCTTTAACACATTCTGTTGACTATAAGTAACATTGTACCTACATATCTACTAACTCTCATTAGAGTGTTAGTAGAGCATTAGTAGACTGGTAGGGTTAGAGTTAGAATACGTTGACATGCACTTGCAAATTACTTATAGTCAATAGAATGTCTGCTGGGAGTCTTGGGACATTATCACAATAAAGAGTTAGCAAATAATATTCAGACACTCTACTAATACTCTAATGAGAGTTAGTTGACATATAGGTGCAAAGTTACTTATTGTTAACTGAATGCTCAAAAGGGACTATCAAAATAAAGTGAAACCGAATTTTCTAAAAGTATCATTGTACAGTCCTGCACACAAGTTTACACACCCTTTGCAGAATATGCATCATGGGGATCATGAAAATTGCATTTTTTTTATTTTTTTATTTTATTTAGTACTGTCCTGAACAAGGGACTTAACTATCACAAAACATGAAACAGTTGTGGATCATCCAGGTAACAAGACACGGTATTAAGATATAAGGGCATGTAAACTTTTGAACTGTATAGACACAAATTCAAGCGCACAGAATCATGTATCTTCGGGTTAAAGCCGAAGGCCAGTATAAATATCAGATACATTTCAACAACATGCAAGAAGCAACAGAATATTGGATGAATTTGCTAACCACCCCTTCAGGTCAGAGTTCATTTGCGTGCATAGACAGCTAAAAATGATTCCAGCGGGTTCTCCCAGAGCAGAGGAGAAGACATTGAATATTTTGTCTGCATTACTATAGAAGTAATGATGAAGCCCTCTGAAAAAGAAGTGAGGTCAAACTTTGTTGAAAAATGAAAATTGTATCAAGAGCTTCATATGGATACGTCATCAGGATGAATGAGAATACGCCCTCAGGCATATGTGAGTCTACTGGATCCAGCATAAAGAACAGACTTCTTAGGTGTAAAGTCACAAGAAACGCATTAAATATTTACCATTATTACCCAGGAGGAAAAAAAAAAATGGCTATACAGTTCTTTTAACACACATTGATACAGAATGTTGGGGACAAGGGGGGCATGTTGTCATATTATGTAGGTTAAGTTGACAATTAAAAAAGCATATTTTAGATTATTTAGTGGCTTTTCAACAAAATTTAAACTGCTAAACAATTATGAAGCACAATACAATTATGTAAAAGGTGATACAGAAAAATCAATCTGTTGTTTCCACCCGTAGAAAGTGTAACAATGAAATAAACGACAACATTTAAAACACATGTGACAACTTGCCCCATTATAGGGGTAAATGTGTTCTGACATTACAAAAAAAAATATCCTGGTCCTGAAAACACAGTAATTAAAATATATTTCCATTATATAGTAGACTCTTGTCTGAATATGTGTCAACGTTATTGTGTATATTTGCCTGCAAAAATTTTTTTTTTTTATAAAATATCATAAATTTGGAATTTTAGAATTTAAAAAAAAAAATAATTTCTGGCAGTTTTGAATTTGATGTTTGAAAACATACAAAACCAACGTCTGTGTCTAAAATGGCATACTCTCTGAGTACACTCTCAGAAATAAAGGTACAAAAGCTGTCACTGGGGCAGTACCTTTTCAAAAGGAACACTTTTGTACCTATAAGGTTCAAATACGTACACTTTAAGTATTAATATGTACCTTTAAGGTACCAAAATGGACCCTTTAGGTACAAACATGTACCTTTTGAAAAGGTACCGCCCCAGTGACAGCTTTTGTACTTTTATTTCTGAGAGTGTAGGTACTTGTTTTAAATAAGCAATTACTTTGCGATTGTTAAAAAAAGTATGTTCTATGTAGTAGGAATGTAATCTGGATACTACAGTACATTCACCTTTTTGTCATTGTCATGTGAGCTACCAGAGTCCTTTATGTCGCTTCTTTGCCACTCACAAATCATTTCCCATGGCCTCATGGGATAGTAGAAGTGTCCTTTGGATGAGCACTTCAAAAAATGAATTCTGAATTCTGTGAATTCGGACATACTGCTCTGTCGACATAGTATAGTATAGTAGGGAAGTGTGCGATTTAAGCTATACAACCATTGTGCAAACTGACTTTTTAAAGAAAACCTTCTATATAATCCTTCTATATAACTGATATAACCTTTGTGACAACTTCACTACATGACAAGCCCTGTCCTGGCATCTGACCTATACTTACTGAAGGTGTACTATTAATCACAAAATGTCCCAACATTTTGTTAATTATTAAAAGCATTTCAATCTTTATTTACCATCAGTTAATCTAAAAATGAATGCTACAACTGTTTACTGATCTGCTGCAGTAAGTCCCCACTGTTTGTTCTCTGTTATGTAGAGAAGGACACAGACTAAAATGATGCTAAAGAAAGGGTCCTTGGTGACACAAATGTGCTGTGGACAGCAAAATACTCTGTCGCTCAGGGGCATCAAGAGGAAAAAAGTGTTTTTTTTTTTGTTTTTTTTTGAAAAAGCAGAAAAAAAGCAGAAGTGATTTTGAGACAGGATGATGTACCATGGCCTCAGGTGTTCAGAGAGAATAACTGAATGTGTGTCAGAGGGAAAAACTGTGGGAAGGAAAGCCAGTTTAGGAACTAAACATGGAGAAAGAGAGAGAGAAAAAAACAGATACTTCACAGGGGTGCTGGTGTCACAGGAGCTCATTTCTGCAGAATGTAATAGATGCTGCTGAAATGAATGCACATAAAAAACACAATATAAATATATCTGTAAATCCAAAGAAAGTAATAAAAGAAAGAATCATAAATTGCAGGCGAGAGATTTTTTATTTTTTTTTTCCAAAAATGCATTGTCATTGTACATGACTTGAAAAACAATATTTAAAGGAGCAGTCAATATTTACTCACCCTCATGTCCTTATCTTTTGTGGAACACAAAAGGAGAATTTCATCTCCACACAAGTTTATTTCCATACAACTGCAGTTCATAAAAAGCCAACTGTAATAGTGTATTACTGCGAGGCTGTTATTTGCTGAAAACTGACATTTTGCTACAGCTCCAATCTCATCAAATCTCATTCTTTATTATGCATAGTCAAACTGGTGCATGGCTACAAGACACACAAACCCATAAGGAGTTTTCAGCTTTGGTGGAGGGGGAGATTATTCGTAAATAATGAATTATATTAAGGTTTGAATATGAATATAGAGAACATGTCATATTGGCTACTTTTATTTCTATTGTTTTTGCCCTTTTGAAGTTTGACACATATGAATGCTCAACCTGATATAGACTTTTGATCAAAAGTGAGAGTAAAGACATTCATAATGTTACAAAATACTTCTATTTCTATTTAAACATTGTTGTTCTGATTCTGAACCTACTATTCATCAAAGAATCTGGAAAAAAAGGTTAGACTTTATTAAAAGGTGTCCTTGTTATAGTTGTAATTATACATTTAAGTACTGAGTAATGTTAATTAACTACATGTACTTACCATATGGGCAGGGTTAGGATTAGTGTTTGCCTTAGGGTTACTTGTAATTATGCATAATTAATTGTTATTATAATAGTAAGTACATGTAATATGTGTAACAAGGACAAAAAATAAAGCAGCACAACTGTTTTCCACATTAATCATATAATGAAAAATATAATAGAATATAATACAGTTACTTTTAAATTGTAATAATATTTCACAATATCTTTTTTATATTTATTTTATATATTACTATATATTTTTTGTGTGTGTGTGAATTTGTTTAAATATGATTCACGATTTTGTTGTGTAACTAATGACATTTCATGGCATAAATTTAATTAACTGCTGAATTGTCATTTTAATTATTCTAACACATGTCTTTTTGAAGTCTAACTTAGCTGCAAAGAGAAAAACAGGGGAAAAAAAACCTGACTACATGTTGTAAAAGAATTCAGAACAGAAGAGCTAAAAGCGGAAGATAGTATTTACAGAATTCAAGTCGTGCGGGTGACAAAAATATTCTGTTTTCTCCAAATGGGTCTATAATTTTACACAGATATTTCCATTTCACCTTTGTGCTGTTGTGTAACTTTGTTTAGAAGCTGGAGAACAGAATCCACAGATCCACGAATCCATATTCCCACAGAGTTTCGGCGAGGGATCAGACATTATCTCTGGAGCCGGAGCTCAGTTGCCTATCTCAATATTTAATACCGCAATATCAAACATGAGGTTTAATAACTTTGTAAAGATTTCTTCTCAGTCCCTTTTTTTTTTTTTTTTTTACAGTGGCGCATATTTTATCTCCATCTCTTTTTGAATTAATTATTAACATCTCTGGAGTTCCCCTTCCAACAGTGCTTAAATCTTTATTTCATTTATATGCTGTCTTTTTCTCGGTTTGTTTCAAACATATAAAGAATGAAATAAGTCTCACTTGTCACATAATTTAAGCTGAGTGTGCTTGTGGAGTCGTTTAGATTTGTTTCATTACTGCTCTTAAGAGCGACTGCCAAGCCACGCTGACAAAAGTGTAAAATCCATTACAGCGTGTGAAAGCGCCGAATCCGCCCGTATCCTTTTGCATTCTTTATGCGTGTGTATCGGCACCGTCATGGGGGATTCTCATGATCGCACACCATGCAGAGTGCAGCCGAGCACCCACATACACACATACTGTTAATCATATGGAAAGATGGAAAGGCTGTACCTCATTAGCCTACACACCGTGTTAATCTAGAGCATAAAGAATAGCTTTAAACCTCCTCACAGTTTCCTGAATCATACATCTCGAGCCGCCCACTCGGAGCATTTGGCGAAGATGCACAGAGCAGAACATTTAATAACACGATCTTTATACTTCATCTGCATGATCTTTAAAATTATTCAGAGGAGGTCGTAAATTATTATTATTTTCCACCGCACGCATAAAAATATATCCTCAAGCATAAGTTAGACATTTAGAGAAAATGAGTACTCTTAGCTCTATATGGCTATGATCAGAATATATAGTATCATGCTGCTGTTATGTATGCATTGTACAGTGTGAACACTGTGCAAGTTTTCTGTATTTATATCCAGATAAAATTTTGCAACATAATGTCTCCCTCAATGCAATGCTCTCAGCTTGACCTTTCCCTCTTCAGTGTGATATAGAAACTGGAAGTAATTACAGTCATGCTTTTCAACATGACTCACTGGGTTTCATTCACTAATAATTGCATAGATCATTCGCATTTATATGCATGGGAACTTCTCACAAAACAAAACAAAAACCTAATTCACAACATGTGCATATGCACATGAATTTATTCTTAACCTTGTTCGAATGTTAATAAATTTGGAGTATTCTAAATGAGTGACTGCATCTCTGTTAAGTTCAAAACCACCTCCATAAGGGCTTTCCTTTTTTGTATAAAGTCGACTTCAGCACATTGCAAAAACGTTCAATGGGGTTATGCTAGGCCTACACCCTACATCATCTGCTGGAACACCACTCATAAATGCACATACAACAGTTGGTGGAAGCTAGAGATTACGGTTTATACAGTTTTAAATATGGATATTTTTCTTACACAAATGCATTGTTTCACTTCAGAAGGCATTTACCTCCAATACAATTAACTCCAATTGTATTCATTTGAAAGAAGAAGATGGCTTTAGGGGGAGTAAATCATGGGGTAATTTTCATTTTTGGGTGAACTATCCCTTTAATAACTGCAATAATGATTCAGCCCTAAAATATTAAGTATTTGCTTATTTAAATCCTTATTTAAATTTAAACCTTTTTTTGCCATAATTTTTCATGAAAAGATTAGTATACAGATTTCACACAAATTTGAATAAATACTGCATGAGACTTATTATTTGAATTGCTTTGATAGTAGTTCAATATTTTTTTTTTTACACAATGTTGCATAAAAACTCAAAATATGTAGTAAAAATTTGTCATCAAACTATTTGCAATTTTTAAAAAAAATAGTAAATGGTATACATATTGTGCAGTATTTAACATATAGGGTTTACTAACAGCTTGCACCAGCGCAAACCATCTATTGGCAACCTGGTCTCATGACAAAAACGTACCTAGGGGCACTTTTTACTTATTGGTACGTACTTCGCGTCTCGCGAAAAAGTTCCCCAGGTACGTTTTTGCCATGAGACTAGGTAGTCTTTTGGTGTTAAAATAGTACTGTCAGGATTTACTAAAGACGCACAGTGAAGAATTAGCACTGAAAAGGTGTGGACACAGTTATTTTTGTGCCTGACCTTATTGAATATTTGCGCTTGTCAAATTAATGGTATTGGTGCCAGTATTTAACACCCAAAAAAAAGCATGTCCTAAAGCAGGCAGTAATTTGAGCTGGTCTTGGTAGATTGTGCTGGTCATTATGGAAATGATCTGGCTGCATCTGTGTTCTTTAATATGCGCATTTTGGGCCCCTATCTTCTTCAAAATATTTTCAAAGTATCTTACAAGACGTAAATTTGAGTGAACTATCCCTTTAAACACTCTAAAAGGGGTTTCAAAAAGGGGTTTTCACAGCAATGCCATTGAAAAACCTTTTTGGTTGGTTCATTAAAGAACCTTTCAGTGAACAGTACTTAAAAGAGTAATTTTTTTCTTAGTGTGACGAATCTGAAGAACAGTACTTCCACTATGAAGAGCCTTTTGTGCAATGGGAAGTTTCCATGGACGTTTAAGGTTCTTCATGGAAGCACGGATGCCAATAGAAAACCATTCTTTTTAAGAGTGTAGCATTTTAGCTGTGTTAGCGCAAATGTCAAACACTGACAACATCTTAAATCTAACTTCACAGATGCTCTGTCAAAGACGTTATGTCAAAGTCAGTACGACATTCATCAGAAATGACGAATACGCTAAGATGGCCCATCCACCACATGGACAAATCGATCTGTGCTAGCGAGACTATGAGCACACTGTCCGTCATTCACACGAGCGGTTCCTCGAACCCTTGGAAAAACTACAGCGCAGTCAATATGTCAAAATCAGCATGCAGTTGCCCCGTGTCGTCCCTGGCATCTTAGAACGAAGCAGAGGCTCATTGTCACCTTCTGAGAATGCAAACAACAATCGATAGTTGATCCTTTGGGCACCTCATCGACTGTGGCTGTTGTGCAGATTTCTCAGGAGATCTCTGTGGTGATGATGATGCTTCAACTGAAGGAGCCCTGAAGGAAGAGAAAGACCTCCAGCTCTGTCAGCAGATTGTCTTCTTGTGGGCGAAGAGAAGTTTGACCCATGCCCGTATCCTTCGAGGATCTGGCATCCGTTGCATCTGGTGAGCTTTTTCACACTTCCACACACAGGTTCAATATGTCAATAAGCACCCCGGGGGTGTCAGAGCCCAGGATGAAATGGTGAGAATTAGTCCAGAAAGAGATATCCTATCAGCTCTCACATTCCTCTAATCCCCACGGCACTCCGACTGTTCCAACTGCGCCTACGTAAAGACTCAAAGCGACGCATTATATAATCCAAATCGGCACGAGTAACAGGTCTATTTAATTCCCTTTTGATGTGACATATGGATGCGTTGTATTTTGCTAAAAAAAATAAATAAATAAATAATGCTTCAGTTATTTTTTTCTTTTTTTAAAAAAATTTATTTAACATATTTACTGAAAAATTGAAAACCCCTTTTTTTCATTTAAGTTTTAAAAAGCTTCATAATACTGCAGGTATTTACAGCAGAATTAATTCATTATTTACAAAATTCACAAAATAAATAAATAAATATTTTTTAAATATTTGATTTTCACCTTTTTCTACCATTCAAATGTTTGGGGTCGGTAACTTTTGACTAGAAACAGAAATTTTAATAGAAAATTCTTTTGTAAAATAGAAAATAGTTTCTACAAAAAATATAAATCTTTTATAACATTATAAATGTCTTTACTGTCACTTTTGCTCAATTGAATGCATCCTTGCTGAATAATATTTTTTTCCAAAAAAAAACAAAAAAAAACTACCCACAAGGCAATCAGCTCCAACATCATTTTTTTCCTTTTTATAATAGTAACAGGACAAATCGGTCCCTTTTGGCGACATTTGAGGTGTGTTAACAGCAATTTGCAGCAACAGTGTGACAAGAAGTCATTCATTTTCATTGAGAGTGGGCGATCTGAGGCATCATGAGTGACAGAGACTGCTGACAAAAAGCTGACGACGGAAGAAAATCCAGCTGCTGCAACTTACAGCATATGACTTGGTATGAACAGCCCTTTAAAAACAACTTAATTTGTGTCAATTCATCATGTTATGTCTTCATATACATTTCAAAGGAGACAATCAGCAGAGAAAATACTGCATCATTCAAACATAAAAGTGAAAACAACCATTGAAAAATATAGAAAAAAGGAATTCTAGTAGAATTGCCTGAAATTGGCAGGCGGTTTATTCTATTCCCACTTGATTTCAAACGCACACAATTTTTGTGTGCATTTTTACTATCCGTCACACGCTCCATCAGAGCTTTCTCCGTTCTGTAGGCGCCCTAAAACGAAAGGTTTGGAAGGGTCCAGCAAAATACAAAAATCAACAAAATCAATGGGCTCTCTTGAGCAGTTCTTGGCCCACTGATCCAAAAGAAACGGTGGAATGTAAAAAGAGAGATACAAAGAGACACTTTAATCAACAAACCCTCATTTACTCTGTTTTGGTCTCTGGGAGCAGAAAGGCTGTCAAAGACTATTGGGCTGAATAAGCCAAAAATACACTTAAACGGATAAAAATTTGGAGCAATATCAGAAGAAGGTCTACATTTACTGAAGCTGGCTCCTTGCTAGACGACTGAATCAGTGTCATGATGACTGATCTACAAAATAATGGCAGCTTTGATACAGCAATTTGTTCCATCGAGTTTTTTTCTTTTTTTAGCTTAGCTTGAGAACCTTTGAAAATATGTGGCCTTTTTTAGAAGAGAGGACAGGAAATAATAACGGTTTTCATTACAGAAACAAATTATTTAAACAATTATTTAAAACTGTAATAATATTTTACAGTATTACAGTATTAACTGCATTCTTGATCAAATACATGCAGCCTTGATGAGCATAAAAAAGATTTCTTTCAAAAACTTTCAAAATCTTATTGACCCCAGCTCCACAGTCTACATTACGTGTAGTATTTAGGGACATTAAGAAAAAAAAGTACATATTAAGAATTACATGAATACATAGTCACATACTGAGTAAAATAAACACTGGTCAGTTTGATCATGGTACGTAGCATGACCTTTATAGCAGGTTTATCTGCCCGAAGGTGTTACCCTCCAAAAGTTTTTTGGCAGGTCCTTGAGGAATGACACTTTCTGACGGTTTCTCCATGCTCTCACCCTTAGGGTTTTTCTCTTTATTTGGTCACTTTAGCCCAGGGCCTGGTTTGGCGATGCACTGCTGATAGAGTGACAAGGTGTCTCAATACGAACAACATTTCCTAAGGATTTGAAGGAATAGTTCACCTGAAAAATGACAATTCTGTTATTTACTCAACCTCATGTCAGTTTATGCCTTTTTTTGGTTTTTTGGAAACAATAGGAGAAAAAGTTTTTAAAATCCTATTTATTTTGTATGGCTGGGTTTGCCTGAATTTAATGTATCCTAAATACATTTTTAATGATATTTATTTCATTAGTTTCATTTCTTCACACATCACATATTCTCATATTCATCTCAAGCATACTCCTCACTGACACTGTCTCTTTGATGCTACTTGTAGAGTAATGCTTAAACACATTTTGTTTAGATCATTTTCAACATAATTTACATTAGCATAATGTATGTCCATGTTTAAGTTTAAGGTCAGTAAGATTTTGAAATTCTCTTTTGCTCACGAATGCTGTATCTGTTTGATCTGAAATTTGATTTGAAAAATATGGTAAATACAGTTATATTGTGAAATATGTTTAGAATTTAAAACAGCTGTTTTCTATTTGAATATGTTTTAAAATGTAATTTATTGATATAATAGCAGCACTGAATTTTCAGCAGACATTTTTATTAAAGCCATTTCTAGCCAATACAGTCGTCGGTGTCACATGACCCTTCAGAAAGCATTCTAATATGTTTATTTGCTGCTCAAGAAACATGTATTTTTATTAACATTTTAACACTTGAGGAGTTTAATATTTTAGGAGAACACTGACATTTTTTACTGTTACTTTGATCAGTTTAATGTGTCCTTGCTAAATAAAAGTATTAATTTAAGTAAATAAATAAACAAATAAATAAATCTTACAAACTTCACATTTTAAAGAGAATTATTATATAGTGTATGTATAAATGCATATTAAAAGTAGCAAAAACAAAATGAATGATGATGTGATTTTTATTTAATCAAATTCATGTAATAAAAATGATTAAAAAGATAGAATGTGTTAGTTTTAATTAAAAATCAACCCCTGAGAGTTGGGGGAGGAAGGTTTTTTAAGAAATGATCTGTTAGGTTGACTTCAAATCGTATGATTTCAAAAGACTTAAAATATCACGCACAAGTTACTTTGTGTGTAAAGAAAAAAGGTGCATGAAGATCTTTTGTGTTATACAGAAAATAATAACAGCATACAGGTTTGAAACAACATAAAGATGAGTAAATAGTGGTTGAGTGTTCCTTTTGAGCAAAAATTTCAAAACAGAAATCGAGCATTTACAGATTACCAGATACGACAGCTAACCCACTCAGTCCCATTATCCCATTAACACCTGCTTATGCGTATGCGTATGCACATGCACGAACACACACACACACACACACACACGCACGCACAGTAAATATTTCGAACACGCACAGCAAACCCTCCCCTTCCTAAAGCAGAAAGCGAGAGGTACAAGCATGCAGGGCACATATTTGCTTGTTTGAGAGGCGGCACAGGCTACAGCAGCGGAATCTATAAAAAGGCAATTATTCCTTTCACGCTTGATGCCTGACTGCGTTCAAGTCCGGCTTATTGCCCTGGACGCTGTTCTCTGCTTCAAGTCCGGCTTATTGCCCTGGACGCTGTTCTCTGCACTCTTCTGCAAGCTCAACACACAACACTTCCTGAACAAAATACATATTTACCCTCTAAGGGCTGAAAGCAGGCTTATTCACGCAGGGACTCATCCCCTCTCAGCTTCCTGCCATGGACTTTGATATCTTCTCTCCGTCTGTTGGATGGGCTGTGGTGTCCAAATGAAGCTAAAGTGGAATCTCATTATTTCACCTTAAAGGGAGAGGTTATTAGCCAGGGGAGACAGAAGGGGAGCGCTAGGAGCGCGGCAGTTTTAATGGAGCTCAAGCAGATGGCAGAGCTGCGCTGTCGAAACCGTTTCCTGCATGTTTAGAGAGGACAATCAATGTGAGAAATCCCCCTCTCGCTAAGAGACACCAATGTTTGTCTGTCTTGATATTTTGATCAACAAACAATACATGCTAATTAGCATGAAGCATCGGCCCTCAATTCTCACAGCGTCGCCTATTCAAATATTTGTAAATCAAGCCGAGATCGGAGGATGATCGATGGGAGGGAGACAAACGGTGGACAGAATTCTCCTCGCTGATAGTAATCGCATTTAGCAGAGTCTTATATCCCTTTTTCCACTGATACACTGCCAGTGCCGGAGCTGGAAACGTTCCGTGTTTCTCCACCACAGAAAGGACCCTTAAAACCGACTGGCTTTGAACCAGCAGTGGTCATGGGGTGAGATAAAAGTCCTAAACTACAGCAGACTGCCCAAAACAACCAGATCACTCCAGTTATAATCAACGCACTTTCAGCTTCATATATACTGTATATTACTATTTACTATTTATACTATTCAGCAAGGACACATCAAATTAACTGAAACTGACAGTACAGACATTTATAATGTTATAAAACATTTCTATTTCAAGTAAATGCTGTTCTTTTGAACTTTTAGTTTATCAAAGAATCCTGAATAATACATCACAGTTTCCGTTATTACGTTTTATTAAAATGCCAAACTTATACAATACCGTTCAAACCTTGAACAGTTGTGTATAAGTAAAAGCATAGCAATCAATTATATATATATATATATATATATATATATATATATATACACACACACACACACACACACAGTATATTTAGGGGTGTGTGATATTTATCATCTACGATAATATCGTAATTGTTGTTTTAACAATGTGCAAGCTGACAATACAGAGTATTTCACTCACTTTGCAAAAAAAAAAAAAAAAACTAGCAAAAACACGTCTTGAGAGTCCAAAAGCTGTTAAATTGGTCATATAGTTTATGTTATGAAAGCAAAAAATCCTTGTGTTTTCTTCTTTTTTATGTAATATATGATGCTATCACACAAACAAGAGTGCCATTTTCAGTATGAATCAGTGCGAGCATGATTCACCAACGAAAATAGATCCCAACAAAGCCATGGCAGAACATTTGTGTCTCAGAGCAACACTGCAATTTTTAGTTCCTAAATTATTCTGTTTTTTAATGAAACATTTGTGTCAGTGTTTCAATGATCCATTCATAAAGACTGTCACGTGTTCCATTTCTGAATGAATCAACCATTTTTAACAAATCATTTAAATGAATAATTCTGTGAGTCACTCATTAAGACAGTTACTGTGTCCAAAACACAATATAGTATACAAAAACAAAAAAACAAAACAAAAAATGTATGAGAGCTGAGTATGTCCGAATTCATAGTATTCAGAAAACAGTAGATGAAAAGTAACTGGGTGACCTACTACTTCTGTTTAGATTCGGAAGTGTGCATTTGATTGACACTTTACCATCCCATGAGGCCACGGGAGAGGATTTATGAATGGCAGCAAAGTAATGCAACTGACCCTAGCAGGGTCAACATGGTGGATGTAGTGCGTCCGAATTTCATTCATAAGATACTACCCATATTCATACTATAGCCTATAGTACGTATTTTTAACAGTCGGGAAGTAAGTTCAAATTCAAAAGTAGTATCTCATATTCATTTATCCATGACAGGCTTAAACCAACCAAGGTACCATCACAAAAACACAGTCACTGAATTAATTAACTGGATGTTAAAGGGATAGTTCACCCAAAATGAAAATTCTGTCATTAATTACTCACCCTCATGTCGTTCCAAAACCGTAAGACGGGTTTTCGTTCATCTTTGGAGCACAAATTAAGATGTTTTTGATGAAATCCGAGAGCTCTCTGACCCTGCATAGACAGCAGCACAACTGAAATGTTTCCAGGCCCATAAAATTAGTAAAGACATTATTAAAACAGTCCATGTGACATCAGGGGTCCAACCGTAATTTTATGAAGCTGTGAGAATACTTTTTGTGTGCAACGAAAACAAAAAATAATGACTTTATTCAACAATTCTTTAAACAGTCCTCAAAACTTGAGACACGTACACAAACCCAAGCAGTATGTTTGGTTGTGATAGGTTAGGTAGTAACATTAAGCTCTCAAGTCAGTGTAAAAGTAAACCGGTTCTGAATCGAGTTCTGCAGATTCTCCAGCCGAGTACCAGTCATTTCAGTGGAAAAGTGGAAAGACACACAGACCTGGGTTTCTGACAACAGAACGGATCGGACTGAGTGAAGCCACAATCTGGTCATGACCAAATAATGTGTGTGTGAGTGTGTGAGTGTGTGGCAGAGGGTGGAAGCGTTCTGGCCATCAGCGGCCTCCTCCTGCTCCTGCGGCGAGGCTACTGAGGGTAAAATTAGATGGTGAGCGCCACCCACGAACAGAGAGAGTGGGAGACAGGCCTGCCATATGCGGGTCACCGGGCTGCACCTCACTCACACACAAACGCCTCCTGTGCTGTCATCCGCCTCAGTTGGTGAGTTTGTTCCTTTCTGTGTGTGTGTGTGTGTGTGTGTGCGTGTGTGTGTGAACGCTGAGACACCAGAATAAGCTGTATTGCCCTGAGACCGGATTCCATTTGAGGCGCGGGTGCAATCCCCACCTTCAATTCCTGCCGGTGCGAGAATCGAACCGGCGACCTTCAGGTTACAAGCCCGACTCTCTAACCATTAGGCCACGACTGCCCAATGAATATAAAATATGATGAATATAGAATATAATTGACATTGCAAAACACTGTCTATGGATGAACCTGGTTTGCGGTAAAACTCTTGAAGGGAATCACAAGCAGCAGATGATAACAACACTTTAAAGAGCCAATCAGGTTCCAGCGTAGGATCAACTACATCCAGCTATTGCTTAAATGAAAGGCTTCCTTGGACCAAATTGGTTTCTTTGTGCAACCTGCCAGAAAAACCCAATGAAACCACATCGGGGGTATTCACAGATACAGAGCCAATGGTATTATGGGAAACACATCTAAACAGTTGTGCAATAATTCACTTCAATTTTACTTCTATTGCACTTTTCACAATACATGTCTCTCCAAAGCAGCTTTACAGAGAACAGGGCCTAAAAACCCAGAGACCCCCAGTGAGACAGCCAATGTCCACAGCAGGAAAGAAAAACACCTAACAATGGTAAAGATGAGAGGAAGAAACCCTACGAGAAATTAAGACTCAGCAGGGGAACCAATCCTACTCTGGCTAATCTCATATGACAAACATATATTTAATTTTTAATTTAATTTAACATTACACAAAATCAAAGACAAAAATATACCAGGGCATATTGCTATGCAAATTAATAATAGCTAAATTAATTTTAAAACATATTTATATGGCCAAATACCAAATGCATTTTTAAATGATTTTTCAGGCAGAATAGAAAATAAGTAGGCTATAACTGAATAGTACATTGTTTCTGCATCTTACAGTGAAAAGCAGAGCATGTGTCTTCTCTGCAGATTGAACCTTATGACCTTGGTCTTGCTAAAACCAAATTTTACCAGCTATATTTATTTAACCTTCTAAAATGAAACAATATCGTTATATAATTTGACATTTCTTACATAACCCATATTCAGTGCCCTCTCCAATGTTTTTAAACACTTAAAGCTAGTTCAATATGTACTTTAAAAATAAAAACGTTGTTTTAATCTATACACATTTTCATTTAAATATAATATGTATTTTGATATAATACAAGCATTTTTTTTTGTCCCTGTAGTGCATTTCTAATATGCACTGCTAATCATATGTTGTTGTAAATTGTTGGAAAAGTATTGTCAAGTGCTTAGTTTGCTAGCACTATATGAATCCCAATGCATTCTCCAAAATCTTCAAATATCCTGCTAGCTAGCAGAATCTGTTTCATTTTTATAATGTAAAACACTGAGCTGATCCAAAATCACAATCAAATTAGATTTAATGGAGCAGAAATAAAATATGAATACAGCAAATTCAGCACAACGCTAGCCACAATAACAAGTCAGCATCCCACCCCGCCGCCATTAAAAAGCTTAGATAGCAAACTGTAACGAAGGGTTATGACATTCACTTCAAAACAATTGCTCCGTGTTAATGTATGAGGTTTTGTTTCACATTTCCTACTGAGGTCTCGTTCGACTGGTTGAAAAGTCAAACAGATTCTCAATGACCTCATTGCAGATTTAGACCACAAACTGCGCTGATGCCTGGCTTTGATAAGTCCCATGCTGAGAGATTTTCCCCATCCCCTCCGAGTACCCATTCTGACAGCAGTACATAAAAGTTGAATAAGCGCTTTGATAAAACGAGGAGATGTCACTAAATCTACGAATCCATCCTTAGGGGGGTACAAAGGGAGTAAAACAGTGAGATTAAATAGTCTTGTGGGAGGAGAATAGAGCATAAACTGCTCTTAAATCTACTGACTAAGGAATATATTTCCCTTTGGATTCATATCTCACGGCCCTAGTTATGGAGGGCCAGTCAATGTTTTAAACACTAAATATAGGGTGTCGTTTCAGGACATTCATCCTGTCTGTCAGTGATTTCGGAACATGTCAATGCTGGTAAAAGTGCATTTTAGTGCTTCCAATTATACACAGGTGTGATTATAAACACAGGCCTCTTCAAACCCAATCACCACGTTAACCCTTGAACCCTGGAGTGTTGTAGTGCTCTCTTGTAAAGGGCCATCCTCTTCGTCCAATAATCCACTGAATAACACTTTCCATAGCACTCCTTTCTAGCCAATTAACCGAGTGTTAAGCCTGCTGTATGGTAATGTTCCAGTTAGAGGAGTACCAGAATTGATTCACAGTGTTTGTTAGATGTTTCCTCCCATTGTATCCTAAATGACGGCCACGTCCCGCTCTCGCCTTCAATCGACACCTATAGTGGAATGCTCCAGTTCGCCACAGTCTCTGTCACCGAATTGCAAATAATTAACCAATGAGAATCACTTTAGCCATTGATTGGTTGTAAGAGAGGTTAATGCTGGGGTGACCTCCTAGGATCTCTTTTACTGACTTATTAAACAAGCAAACAGCTGGTCATTAATGGAGAGGTGGTGGTGTTAAAAAGAGGGGAAAATGAGTCCTCGGATCAGAAAGCTGTTCAGATGACCGTACCTGAGGCTAAATTTCAAGCTGGCAGCAAAGCAGTTCATCAAAATGAAGCTGCTTTGGACCTTGAAGCAAATTCTCACAGACCAAAACGAAGAAGCGTAATGTAAACAAAGTATTTGTGAAATGCATTATTGTTGCAATCAAAAGGAAGTTGTGACAGATCTTTTCTTCCGTATTTTTACATGCATTGTAATGGATTATTGAAAAAGGAAAAATGCAGGACATTTAAAGGGGTCATATAATGCTATATCCACTTTTGCAAGTTGATTGTACTGAAATGTGTGTTGGCAGTGCCTGTACACAACCATCCTATAATGAT
>JAFVLL020016430.1:0-14721 GCA_021397915.2 Tor tambroides
ATTAGCACAACACAATGGAAACGAGCCGCAACACAACGGAAAAAAGCTGCAACTTGATGAAATTAGCACAACACAATGGAAACGAGCCGCAACACAACAAAATTAGCACAACACAATGGAAACGAGCCGCAACACAACGGAAAAAAGCCGCAACTTGATGAAATTAGCACAACACAATGGAAACGAGCCGCAACACAACGGAAAAAAGCTGCAACTTGATGAAATTAGCACAACACAATGGAAACGAGCCGCAACACAACAAAATTAGCACAACATTTTAAAATGTTGTAAAACAAACATTTTAAAAATAAGTATTTTTTCTTTTAAAATTCCAAATGTATAAATATCAATAATGTGGTACATTTAAAACATTCAGTTTAATTGGCAGAGTAAGTAACATGCCAGTAAATAACCAAGACAAATAACCCAGAAAAATGTGTCATGAAATCAAGAGCTTTATAATATAAATATTTCCAGAATGATTTTTCCACCCAGGCTACTACAGCAGCAAAAATGACAAATTGTGCCTGGGCTTGTACCAAACTCACACCCTGCTGACCTGTAAATCAGTTGCAAAAATGTGCTATTAAAAAATGCTTGTCTCTGCAGACCTTTCTGATACAGGTTGGTCCCCTTTCCTTCCATTTACAGAACCGTCTAGCATCACTACAATACCTCCCAAATGCAATACAGCAATTACCTGTGCAAGGGATTGTGGGGGCTGAGGTAACCCTTTGTGATGGATATCACTTTATCATTCTGTTCAGGAACATGGGCACTCACATTCAAATGATTTGAAATCTTTCACCTTATTTAGATCTGTCCGGTTTATTTGCACATTTTTAGACATTCAGATGCATGTTCTCCAGCGTGATTTAAGAATGATCCAGAGAACATTTTGTGCATCAAGAAAATCTGACTGTACAATTACTTCACAAGAGAAATAGTTGAGAATCTTGAATTGATACAATTTATAATATTTTTATAATCATATATATGAATGATTATAATAATTTAAGGTACATTTATTTATTTATTTAGTACATTTATGAAACAGTTTTAACATGCCGAATATATTTTATTGCATGCACAAAAAAAAAAAAAATACTATTAAAAATACTATTTCTGAGTGAAAACTGTTCAGTGTGTAACGCATTCCAATATTTGTCAAAAAATAACTTAAAAAATATTTTTACAGTGATGATGATCTTAATATGCCCTGTAAGAGAGAGTTAAATAGATAGAGCTATACTGTTCCTGTCCTAGAATGACATTCTTTTGTTTCAGAGCACTTCTCTGTTTTCCTTTTTGATCAAACAATCGATGAGAACAAATTATTCTGGCTGCCTGAAATAGACACGACATACAGATCTTGGCACTATTTTATTAAATATCAGTTTATCAAGAAAAGCAATGTCTTTATTTGCTTCACATACTTCCTCTTCAAAGACGAGGCAGCAAACATTGTCTGTCGGGTGAACAGGTTTACTTTTCCCTCCCATATTGGTCGGCGCACATCTGTGCTCATACACTTCAACTGACAAGGCCAATCGGCCCCTTACTACGTTCATTTAGTGCTTTCATGCGGATTTTAAACTTAGACGTGTGACCCTCTCCGGGTTTAGTGGTTAACGTCATTGCTGACATTGTAGCCCATTAATACGGCACATTAAACTAACAAACACATCATAAGCACATGGCCACTCAAACCCAAACACAGAGTCAGTATGGTTGACTACGCTGTGTTGACAGTGACGCAAATCTTACACATTCAGCCGTACAAGGGCAGGGGTTTGTTATGATGCCATTAAACCCCATTCTATGTAGGTGAGTTTCTTGTGTATATTTGTGTTTGGTAGTGAAAGCATGTTTTAAGGGAGCAATAAAAATGCAGATTTTACTGACCTACAGTATTATGTATTACTCAAAATATCACTATTGGACACTCACTGTTCAACTCTGATGGCATTAGTATAGTTAGCCAAGATCCATATGTTTTTATTTACAACAGTCACAGAGTGCATGAAACATGTTATTTTGATATATATATATATATATATATATATATATATAAATCAGAATGGTTTATGTTTTTATGCATGTCATGCCCTAAATACCCTCTGGCCTTCATGCAAAGGCACGATGAAAAGTCAACATGCAACACTGAAATTCATTGTTACATAATGTTACATAATAATTCTGTAACAAAATGCATTTTCAAGTAAAACAGGATATTCAGTGAGAAAAATAAATGTAATCTAACACTTCACTGTACAGGGTTGCCAGGTCTGCATTGCAAACCCATCCCAATTTGGTACTAACTGGGGGAAATGGCTATCAAAATTACTCCAAATTCATGTTCCGGGGGGTCAAAACCTCCTTTCTGGATTCCATGTCTGTCAAAAACCCATTCCAGGGCTGGGGGTTTTCGCTAAAATTGGCCCAATTCCACAGTAAAACCACAGACATGGCAACAGTGTTAAAAGATTGATTAGACTGTGGAAATGGGGCGTTTCTAATATTAAGTCAGGTGTTTGAAACATGCAGGAAAATACTTTAAGAAAAGAGACGGTCAATTTGGATGTTCAGTGTGAATTTTGAATTTAATGTACATAAATGAAAAACTTAAAAATTCCTTTTACTTGATAATTGGAATAGAGTTTATAGGCAACAGTAAATGTTATAAGGACTTGAATAATAGGTATTATAATTCAAGTAGAGACTGTACTGTAATGTGAATCAGTCTATATGGCAGTCGTGCATGATGCTGGATCTTAACAGTACTGTGTGAAGTAATTAAATCCAGCAGTTTGTAGCTGTTGTAATTGGTTATTTTCCTCTTGATTGCTCTTTTTGCTTATTGGAAGGTTGTCCTTAAATATTTGAATTGTATTTGAGGGATCGTTTATTATCTTTAATCTCTGTAGATCTTGAAGGAAGTGCAGAATAAAGCCAGTGAATCTTTCCAGCCTTCCCTCTTTTAATTTTAACAAACAATACAAATAAAAAGTCATTAAACAGAACTCACAGCCCAACTTAAAGTGCCCCTATTATGCCATTTTTAAGGTTGCTAATATTGTTTTATGAGTCTCCTAAAACAGGTTTACATGCATCCAAGGTCAAAAAACACTTTAGTTTTCTCAAAAGATAGCTTTAATTTTACCTCACTTCTAAATGATTCCTAAACGACTCGTGCGAAGCAGTTCGAAGAATCAGTCTCTCTAAACCCCGCCTTTCCGTGAGCCCTCGCTGCTGTGATTGATCAGATGGCACAGTCCTTTGTGATTGGTCTACCGCGTACAGCGCGAATGACAGCCATGGGCGGACATTATGCAAATGTCTTACTCCATGAAGTACAGCCGTAACAGAATAAGATTCCCAAATTCCTAACGACTCGTTTAGGCGATTGCGAGCCAATTCTTTTTTTTTTGATTGACAATAACCTTATATATCGTGCATTTCGGCTTCACAACTTCGCAGAAAGTTTATGTTCACATACTGCTACATGACACACTGCATGAAAGGTAATATTCGAAAAGGCATAATAGGGGCACTTTAACATGGTGACATTAACCCCTTTCACACAGTAATACCAGAAATTGGTGTAAAATTACTGGAACGACTTTACCGGTAAATACAAAAATGTGCGGTTCACACAGGCAACGATTTTCCGTCTTTTTATCGGTAAAGCAACATTCATGCATCTGTTTCAAAATACTGGTAAATTCTCATTATCATTAACCAGAAATAATCTCTAAAGGGCTGCACCTCCCGGTGTTGTGTTTGTAAACATGGAGCGGTATACGCGGTCAAAATGTTATGACTGGCCCAAAGCCGTTTAATTTTGCATTTCAACAGCCCTGGATTGGCCCAGAGTAGACATCTTACGTCAGCGCACTCTGAACTTGTTCGTGCTCATACAGGTAATCTTCACTCTGCTTTCACACAGATGAGATTACTGGTAATTTACTGGTAATGTTATAACTTCTCATACCGGTAAATTGTCAGAATAAATTTACCGGTATTTTTGGAAAGGTACTGTTCACACATAGGGCACTAAACAGGGCAAATTAGCATTAGAACGCAATTCCATTAAAGCGCCAATGGGAGGAGAACATTCTGTGTGTGATTTAATGATAATGCACACATTAAAGAACACAGACATAGCCAGATCATTTCCATAATGACCAGTGCAATCTACCAAGAGCAGCACAAATTACCGCCTGCGTTAAGACATGCTTTTTTGGACTTAAATAATGGCGCAAATAGCAGTAATTTGACGAGCACAAATGATAGTAAATTGCGTTGCGTGATTCATTTTAATACTCTCCTCCCATAAATTTTGCATCTGAAAGAGAAACTCCTACAAATGCATATTCAGTAAGGTCAGGCACAAAAATAACTGTGTTCATGCCTTTTCAGCGCTAATTCTTCACTGCGCGTCTTTAGTAAATCCTGACAGTACTATTATAATGCCAAAAGATGATTTGTGCTGGCGCAAGCTGTTAGTAAATATGGCCCATGATCTCTTAACAGTAATTTACTGGTAATTTACCAGTTACTGTCCTGATAGTTTGGGCGTGAGGAGGGAAAATGTTTTCTTGCACATCCTGTAATGAAATGATACAAAACATCACAGTAACAATAAAAAAGTCCGGATTTCTTCCTCAGAATGAGAATGATTGTATTTCATGTGTTTAATGTTTTGTTGTTACTTACATTTGCCTTATTTCTTGATGTATCCTCAAGGGTCGCCATAGAGAGGGAACTAAACAAAGCCATTAAGACAGATAGGGGACAAATATAGCAGTTCACAGGAAGTGGATCATTGCACTCACCTCTAACCCAAATCAAAGAAAGCACAGACCATAATTGGTGCATCTGAGTTACATAACACTCTTCCTGACAATACAATATATCCTTTTTAGTAAGAGGTAAACTAAGCCACACTAGTACTATAAGTGTGAAAATGTGTGTAGAAATTATAGTCGGAGTTAACATGAAATCAAAATCCACAGTTTTTAATGCACGTTCCTGAGCTTACTACGTGTGATTCATTAGTGCTGTAAAGTCTGTTTTTGGTTTTGTTTCAGGTTCTTGTTTTCATGTCTTTTATTTTGAAGTTCTGTTATGGTTCCTGTTTGTGTCATGCTTCCCTTGCCCTCATGTCTCTTTGCTATTGGTTCCCCTGTACAATGTGTCTTGTTCTGATTGGTTCTCTTGTTCTTTGTGTCATGTCTTCATTGGTTGTTCATGTCATGTGACCCTGATAGTTTGCTTTAAGAAGCCAAGTTATTGCATTTGTTGCCTTGTCGTGTATTAATGTTGTAACCCGTTGTTAGTGAGTCAAGTTTGTCCATGCCACGTCAAGTCTGTTCAAGTCAAGTCAAGTCTTCGTTTGTTTGTATTTTGGATTACACCTTGTTCAATAAATCTGCACTTGGATTCTCACTACGCTCGCCTACAGTGGAATCTTTACAGAATACACGACCGTCACAATGAATCCAGCAGACTGTCTAGTTCGCCTCCGCCAAGAAACCTGGCCCATTGAGGACTATGTTGCAGACTTTTGTGAGCTGTACTACCAGGTAGATTTTAATGAAAGTTTCTTGAAAGACATTTTCCGTTATGGTTTAAGTAAGGACTTATCATGTTTAATGCCACGCAATACCCCACACTGGTCACTGGAACAATACATTGACTTTGCACTCCGTTTGGCTGGCTCATCGTACACTGTGGGAGTTGCGGATGAGGAACCCCGCAACTGTGCTGTACCTGAACCAGAGCATCTTCACATCCCAACCTTCATGTCAGGAGTTGTTCACGTCATGCCTGCTACTCCTAAGCCTGCTCACACCATGTCTGCCAAGCCACAGCTCGCTAACGTCATGTCTGCTACTCCAGGACCTGCTCACATGCCAGTTAAGTCACAGTTTACTCCTGTCATGTCTACCAAGTCACAGTCTGATCACATCATGTCTGCCAAGCCAGAGTCTGCTAACATCATGTCTGCTACCCTAGGGCCTGCTCACGTCATGCTGGCTACTCAAGAGATTCTTCGTAACATGGCTGCCAATCAAGAGCTCCATCGCAAGATGGCCGCCACTCAAGAATCTCTTGGGAAAATGGCCGCCATTCTAGAGTCTCATCGTGTCTCAGCTGATCTTCCTGAGTCTCATGTCATGCCTGCCAAGCCAGAGTCTGCTCACGCCACGCCTGCCAAGCCAGAGTCTACAGGGCCTGCTCCCGTCACGCCTGCCACGCCAGAGTCTGCTCACGTCACGCCTGCCAAGCCAGAGTCTACGGGGCCTGCTCACGTCACGCCTGCCAAGCCAGAGTCTACGGGGCCTGCTCACGCCACGCCTGATTCCCCGGCCAAGATGGCCGCCACGCCTGAGCCTCATCGCAAGATGGCCGCCACACCTGATTCCCCGGCCAAGATGGCCGCCACACCACGGCCATCACGTCAGAGCCTCGTCACGCCACGGCAGTCACCAAAATTTCCCCCAAGGATTTTTTTGGGGGGGCTATAGTACCCAAGCTCCTGCGGATGCGGAGCTTGGGCCAGGACTGATCGCCAGTGTGATGGACCCACCACTGATGTCGGTGTGAGCAGCTGGCATCCCCAGGGCCTCAGCACTGGCTGTCACAGAGACTGTTCCCCTGACCTCAGTGCTTCCTGTTATGGCGGTCGCCATTTTGAGCGTGTGGGCTGCACACTGCTCTCCTGAGGCCTCTCCTGTCTCACTACGCTCGCCTCCAGTGGACTATCATTACAAGTGCATGCTTTTCTAAAACAGAAAAAACAATAAGTTTGTCTTTGTAATCGTTCATCAAAATCTAATAACTTACTCCACCTCTGAATCAAATGCTCTTTTCAGCTGACACCATCAAGCCATTTTCAGCCCCTCTCTAACTAACTGGTTTCATTCTAGTATGAATGGCCAATCAATCCCAAATGAAAAATTCAAGTCATGTCTTACATTTATTCTCAATCAATAACAGTTTTGCTCAGAAATATGTCCAAAATATATGTTTCATGTTGACCTTAAAACAAGAGCAGTTATATGAATGAGCATTAATTGAATATGCTTTGCAATAGATTATATACTGGAAATCTACACTTTCATTAAGTATACTTAATAAAATATTTGTCATATTATATTATTTATTTTTTGTAACATTTGTTACAAAAGTATAAAGTATTTACTTACAGCATATGCTTTATATCCTAAAAAAGACACATTATGAGTCTTTGAAAAGTGATATGTACAGCGGAGAAAGCATATTCAAATGAAACCCTGGAACAGATGATTCAACCATGCCTGAAACACAATCTTCTAAAGCTGCACTTCTTTTTTATGATATTCTGTTATACATACAGTAATATTCACTGGATTATTCAGCACATTTCACAGAGTACACCACCAGATTTGAGACATACATTACTGTTTGACCTCTAGAGGCTAAAGGTTGCGCTAAAATATCTAAGATAAACAACATGGAGAAAGCTGGCAGTGAAGGACAGCCTGTGAACTTCAAGATTCAAAGCCAACATTGTATCAGATATCGATGTTGCCAAAGAGAGTGTGATAGCATCTCATGATTATTCATGTGGAGAAGAAGGAGATAACACAGGAGATACAGTGCAGTGTTGTATATTCCTTTCGAGTGAATTCCATCTACAGGGTTGGTTGCTATTCCTGTAGCATTCAGCTGTGCTAATCCATACATCTACAGGCTATGTACTCAAACCTTTCCATAGCTGTACTGCTAATAGCAGCCCTGCTGTCTCTAAGCCTTTCATGATTGCAGCCAAGCTGACGAGACCAGGTTTGTGATGATCCACAAAGACCGATTCAATCCTCACAACAAAACCACTATCTACCATTTCAGAGAACCTACAGTAGTACTTTCAAACTCATGTTTGATTCATGAAGCGAGACTCTCCCAGAATATCAAGTGACTGTGTGAATTTAACATTTACATTAATAACAGTGTGTTTCCCAAAAGCATCGTTAGCCAATTATGGTCAGATGTTATCAACATTCGGTTCAACAGTTGTGTTTCCCGAAAATAACAGACAACAAAAATAGCAAAGCAATCCTCATTTACAGCAATAATCTGCCATTAATTTAATCTTGAACTGATTAATTAGCAGACATTATCTGCTTCATGTCATTAACAACTGCATGGAATGTATGGAAGGCAGACAAGGCCAAAAGACTTTAAACTCAAGGCATGAAATTTGACCGTCAATGCATTGTTTGTCCACGTTAATGTGACAACACGCACAGCATCGACTTAAATTGCTGTATTTGAGAGTACATTAGCATTTGCAATGCCATAGTATATTGATATATACAAATACAAGCATCAGACATCATGTTTATTCATGAATGATGTTGTAATGGCACACTGGTATGCACATATACAAACATTAGATGCTATGTTTGTTCATGAGGGATAATGTATCGGTTGTGCGTGATGTCAGTCTTATGTCATGGTTTGTCACGTCCGTTTTAGTTGTTAAGTTACTTTTTATGTAAAAAAGTCTTAATTTACATTGCACCATTAATTAATTTACTCAAGCACAGTAGATATCAGTAAAGCAATGCAGCAATAAACTAAATGAAGGATTAATATGTTGGTAAATCTAGAGGTAATTCTACTTTAAAAAGTATTACACTTTCGAACACGAACAGAATGTTCGCATTGAGAAACATGTTAAAATTCATCGTCTTTACAGGCTAAAACTGTGCGTCTTTAAACATACTAAAGAAACATGGCAAAAACTGATTCGGTTAAGGCACTGAAAACTGCCTTAACACAGCCAGAATGTGCGTGGTTACAAATGCAAAAGAAACAAGTTCAAAATTGCCGCATTAACGTAGTCGAATATATCGTGTTGACACGGTCAAATTTTACATGTCCTTTTTAAAGACTTTTGGCCCTGTCCACCTTCCATATGAATGAAGAATGTGTGACAAAGAAACTGCAAGATAATTTCTTCAATAATGCATCATACTGTGGTAGATAAGCAGCAAGTTATGTCTTTGTTTGGGAAACACACCCCGATTACATTTATTTGCTTTGGTGATTCTTTTCCCAAGTGCTTTCTGAGCACAAAACATTGTGTCAGTAGATAGGAATGCATGCAAATTTATCAGTTACACTACAGACCCTGATACCTGGGCAAACGTTTAGATATGCTGAGATTAGAAAGGTTTCTAGTGAGGTCTGTGAATAGATCAAATGCCACCAAGCACACTTTATACCCTGCAAATGGCAGACCTTTTCTTCTAAAGGCTAATTCAAATACACCACGAACAGCAGCGGTTGTTGGGTTTGGTTAGATCAGTGTTCTAACTCTGTTGCCATTTGTTGGTGTTTGTTTTCACCGACCGAACATGTTCAGTCATGGTTGTTGGGTCATGAAATGTTTGAGCAATCTGGTATGATTTTCAACTCCAACAAACCCTGGAGTATTCGAACTTGATCACCATCTGTTGCCATAACAATGAGATAAGCACGGAGCGTCACTAAAATTCATGAGGCAGAACCAAAAAGGCCCAAAAGTGTTTTATATATGCTATAATAACTAATTTTAGAAGGTATCTCTGTCTCATTCACTGATAAACAGTAACAGCTTAATCCAGGTTTTGTTTCTACCTGATCTCATGACGAAAATGTACCTGTGGGAACTTTTTCACAAGATGCGAAATATATACCAGCAAGTACATATCACTGCAGTTTCCAACAGAAATTAACACTAGAGGCGGTAAAACAGAGAGCACTTGTAATTGTTTTCGTACACAGTTATGAATACAGCTCCATATGTTTCGCTTTCCAGACGTAATAAGCTTTGCTCTGTAGCTCAGCCACACAGAATTGGACTTAGAATGCAGAATCCTTGGGTACGAATCCCGTCAAAAACACGACTCATGATGAAAGAGCTGAAAGATGTGAGATCGAAAAACAAGCTAAAACAGCATGCTTGCGATTGTGTTTTTACATCACATTCACTTTTGTTCATACTATTGGGTAGGTTTAGGTATAGTGCAGATGGTACTTTATTTTAAAAAGTCACGGAGCATTACAGTTATAGCGCCACTTGAATTCAGAACTGTGGTGACACGTACAAAACCAACGTCACATAAAATGTACCATATGTACAGGTGCATCTCAATAAATTAGAATGTCACGGAAACGTTCATTTATTTCAGTAATTCAACTCAAATTGTGAAACTCGTGTATTAAATAAATTCAATGCACACAGACGGAAGTAGTTTAAGTCTTTGGTTCTTTTAATTGTGATGATTTAGGCTCACATTTAACAAAAACCCACCAATTCACTATCTCAACAAATTAGAATATGGTGACATGCCAATCAGCTAATCAACTCAAAACACCTGCAAAGGTTTCCTGAGCCTTCAAAATGGTCTCTCAGTTTGGTTCACTAGGCTACACAATCATGGGGAAGACTGCTGATCTGACAGTTGTCCAGAAGACAATCATTGACGCCCTTCACAAGGAGGGTGAGCCACAAATATGCATTGCCAAAGAAGCTGGGTGTTCACAAAAATGTTGTATCAATCCATGTTAACAGAAAGTTGAGTGGATGGAAAAAGTGTGGAAGAAAAAGATGCACAACCAACCGAGAGAACCGCAGCCTTATGAGGATAGTCAAGCAAAATTGATTCAAGAATTTGGGTGAACTTCACAAAGAATGGACTGAGGCTTCACAAGGAATGGACTGAGGCATCAAGAGCCAGCACACACAGACCTGTCAAGGAATTTGGCTACAGTTGTCATATTCCTCTTGTTAAGCCTCCTGAACCACAGACAACCACAGAAAACGTCAGAGGCGTCTTACCTGGGCTAAGGAGAAGAAGAACTGGATTGTTGCCCAGTGGTCCAAAGTCCTCTTTTCAGATGAGAGCAAGTTTTGTATTTCATTTGAAAACCAAGGTCCTAGAGTCTGGATGAAGGTGGAGAAGCTCATAGCCCAAGTTGCATGAAGTCCAGTGTTAAGTTTCCACAGTCTGTGATGATTTGGGGTGCAATGTAATCTGGTTTTTTGAAAAGCAACGTCACTGCACCCGTTTACCGAGACATTTTGGAGCACTTCATGCTTCCTTCTGCTGACCGGCTGACAAGATGCTGATTTCATTTTCCAGCAGGATTTGGCACCTGCCCACACTGCCAAAAGCACCAAAAGCTGGTTCAGTGACCATGGTGTTGGTGTGCTTGATTGGCCAGGAAATTAGCCAGACCTGAACCCCATAGAGAATCTATAGGTGTTAATCAAGAGGAAGATGAGAGACACCAGACCCAACAATGCAGATGAGCTGAAGGCTGCTATCAAAGAAACCTGGGCTTCCATACCACCTCAGCAGTGCCACAAACTGATCACCTCCATGCCACGCTGAATTGAGGCAGTAATTAAAGCAAAAGGAGCCCCTACCAAGTATTGAGTACATATACAGTAAATGAACATACTTTCCAGAAGGCCAACAACTCACTAAAAATGTTTTTTTTTTATTGGTCTTATGAAGTATTCTAATTTGTTGAGATAGTGAATTGGTGTTTTTTTGTTAAATGTGAGCCTAAATCATCACAATTAAAAGAACCAAAGACTTAAACTACTTCAGTCTGTGTGCATTGAATTTATTTAATACACGAGTTTCACAATTTGAGTTGAATTACTGAAATAAATGAACTTTTCCATGACATTCTAATTTACTGAGATGCACCTGTACATTCATCTGTTCTGGTGAAAAAAACTAAACACTCTTTTAGCACCACCCAGTGGACATTTCACATCGAATATGTCACGAAACGTACATGGCGATACGTATTTTGCGTCTTGGGAAAAAGTTCCCACAGGTGCATTTTCGTCATGAGATCAGGTTGGGGTTTTTTTTAGTTCAGTCTTACAATTCTGAATCAGAGTGTGTATGTTGTTCATAGAGTTGCACATATTGAATTATTAAGGCTTACATGAAATCAGAAACAGATCAATAACAAATTGTGTCCATGCAGTGTAAAGGGCCCTTAGGAGCTTGTCACACAGCTCAGTCTCATTTGACAATGCCAATGCCCTGTGGTGTGAGTCTTAAAATACAATCTGAAGGACAACTGGGTAGAAATGCAGTACGATTCCACAGGCACATCTAATCATAGACATGAAATTCAAGTCAGAATCTTACATTACTGTCAATATGGTGATTCATAAAAGTGAATATGAATCATACCCAAGTTCTCCCAAGAATGTTTCACAATACAAATCTTCAGGTTTTGTGCCATTTTATAAAACCATGTCGCATGTTCAGCTATACAAATGACACATTACTATAATCAAACGCTCACACAAACATATTCATGTCACATTTCACTCCAAAATCACTCCAAAAATTCACTCCATTTATTTGATCCATAGTACAGCAAAAACAGTACAATTTTGAAATATGTTTACTATTTAAAATAACTGTTTTCTATTTGAATATATTTTAAAATGTAATTTATTCCTGTGATTTCAAAGCTGAAAAACATTAAAAATCTTACTTTTCAAAAATTTTTGACTGGTAGTGTATATATAAATATTTTGGCATTAATAGAAAGAGATTAGTTGTTTTAGCTTATTTTAATACTTGTCTTTACTTGTTTTTTATGGCATTTTGAGGCTTGCTGGATGAGAATCATTCTTTTTCAGAGCACAGTACATGATTTATGGAAATGAATCAAACTTACCCACTCAAAAGCCATCTCTGCTCCAGAAGATCAGACACTGTTAAAGGGCAAAACATAAAAAATGGCCAAATACTTGGAGCAAATTCCAGTGTAAACAAGCCACTTTCACTTTCTTGGTTAAACTGGTCTCCTGGGTTAAGCTTGTGTTTCAGTGTGGCTTTTCCATAATGTTGCTGAACTGTACTTACTGTGAGAAATATACTGATAAACCATTAAAAAAAAAAAAACAGATACAAAGTGTAGGAGAAAATTTACTGATTGACTGAACAATGTGATTAAACTTGATTAAGCCTATCCTTAAAATATGATGTTGAATAGAACAAAAATGATATTTAAAGGGGATATGTCACATCATAACTGTGTTGAACAGAAAGAAAACTACAGATTGAGATCGGTGAACCCATTAATAATATAAAGATGATGAATGGGGATATGCAAACTAGCTGATGCTAATGATAAACATTTAAACATTTAATTAAAAAATTGATTCTGCATTGCCTATTAAATACAGTTAAATCCAAAAGTTTGAAATAGTCTATTACATTAGTAAGTCGTTTGGACACAAATGAGCCCAAATGTCACTGTTTCCTGAGAAAAAGCGACCCAGATGTGGACTCATTTCTACTTTAATTTTTTTCAAAGGGAAACACTTTGAAATATATACTTCACAATGAATTTTAGATTTCCTGAGGAAAACAACAAAAGGAGCCTTGAGTAAAAGTGAAAAAAGTCTTGAGTGCAGTCCTATTACTCTTGCATAAAGAATGAGTTAGCAAAGTCTCTCTTCCCTCCACCCTTCTATTTCGGGCTCAGAGACGTCAGTAGAAGGTCTTTCAAGTCCACGTAACACTGCAGCCTTCTTATCATTTGTGGTTTCAGACCAAAAAGCTCCTGAATGATACAAATCCAATTAGACCGCATGCCTTCAGAGCTTCTGAAACTAGGTCATCGGTAAAGAAGTTCTCGTGTGCAAATAAAAGAGTACTCACGTTAACATTTTGGATGAGTCATATGGGTCAGTGCCTGGCTGGCGGAGCAGCCCGACGGACCCAGAAAACGAGCCTCTCGTCTTTGATTGTTTCTGCCCATGAGGCAGATGATCAACTGCTTCATCACAGTGAGAACGATGATGCTCACAGTGTTCTCGTTACGACAAATAATCGTCAGTGTGATCTGCTTCTCTGCAACCACAGTTGCATGGTTTGCTGATCTGTGCAGTCCTGAGGGCACTTATTTTAGAGTTCAGGGACTTCAGAGTGCCTCAAAAGCCTGTCACCTATTAGTGAAGTTAGGTCCAGTATCATACTAATATATATATATAGAGAGAGAGAGAGAGAGAGAGAGAGAGACACCTCTTACATAATAATTAGAAATCTGTCATGGTACTCTTTCAAAATGAATAACAATAATAACAAAGAACAAAATTATAACAATATGTACCTTTCATACCTTAGGGTTTTGCTCCATTGACAGCTTTGTACACTTTTTTTTTGCTTTTTTTCTAATAGTATACTGTTGTTGTTCATATAGCTAGCAATTGTGTGTATGAAGAAACAAAACCCACAAAACATGACTGCAAAGCCTAGATCAATTCCCATTATTTACAGAAATACATTTTTAACTAGATGAGCGGCTTTGATGTTGGCTTGACAAAGCCTTGTTTGAAAGTTGAAATAACTTTGAAAAGCTTGAAGTTTGAAGATGTTATTAAAATGTTATTAATATGTTCTAGCACATTGCTAAAATGCTTAAGCAAGTCAGCAACATGACTGAACATGCTGCTAACATGTTTTAATACATTGCTATCATGATTTAGCATGTAGCTAGCATGTTTTCCCTGCTGAAAAAACAGCATATGGTGGTTAGGTATGTTTTGAAGCTGGGATGCTGGTTTTTTGCTGGTTTATGCTTTAAACCAGCAAAATACCAGCATAAACCAGCAAAGGACCAGCATAAACCAGCATCCCA
>JAFVLL020016432.1:0-133992 GCA_021397915.2 Tor tambroides
TTGCGTAGCTTCTCAGTGAACTACGGCTCCGTGTATTAAATGCCGCTCCATTTGAAAACAGGTGATGGGGATTTACCGCTAATCAAGGAGCCGGTTTTACTGACGAGATGCGCATGCATATTGCATGAGATAAATCGCCCAGCCCTAGTTGTTACTAAAAAATATTAAAATAATTATTAATTATTGTAATATTGTAACTAAACAAAATCTATACATCAGCTGACTGAAGTTTAGAGGACACTACACATGTTTCTAGGGAAGCTCAATAGAAAGGTATTGGAGTCTACAATCTAAGCACAGAGAGTGAGGAGGATTGCTTCATATTTGTGTGTTACTTTTTTCCAGGATTCTTGAATATAAAATAAAACATTTTCCAGGCATACTGATAAAAAACTAGCAATTTCTGACAACCAGCAATTGTGTAAAACAAGTGAGGGAAAAAACTACTGAGACCAGATTTGTCAAATCCATGTCAACCTCTCTGTGTGAGTGAGATCTGCACCGTCATCTACTCCAAAATCCCTCCGTAATAACAGGTTTATTTTGGGAAATGTAAAAAGTGCATGAGCAGACAAAATATTGGGTAGTGGAAAAATAATGTCGGAACAAAAACATCACGTGAGGTGAAGCCAGAGACTCCAAATGTGTTATTTTAGGAAGAAGGGGCACAGAAAGTGCAAGGAGTCAAGATAGTTGTAGGCTGCCGTATAAAAGCAGAGTCGGAAATGGAGAACATGGAGAGCCAGGGAGTCCCTTTGGACCCGTGCTCTCCGAAAGAGCAGCTCAGTTTATCATGTGTGAAGTGCAGCTCTCCGTTAACACCCTGAACGATTAAACCAGCAGACGTGAGGTGTCCTGGAGAGCACAAAACTAACAAGAGTCTGGAAAAATCATTCCAGGACCCATCAACCTCTTATTCCCGTTCCGTCGCCAAAGACATGTGCACCTCAGACGATATATTCACCTCGAAGTGTCTTGGAGAGCATGATGCTGGTCGAGAGGGCCAGGAGAGTAACGATCGATTTGTTCTGAACCTGATAGATTTCTGTTGTAAGACTAAGCAGTCGCATCTGCCATTCAATCTCTAAGAAATGCATTCATTGATGTTAAACAATCACATTAAAGTGGTCCAGCTGTTTTTGCAAGAGAAAGATGGAATGTCATCTCATACATTTGCATGGATTTCTGTACAAGATTGCATGCATTGCACACAACTTAAACCATTTTTGTACAACACTTTTCATATTACAGGACATTTGAAACTAATTTCCCCTCAAACAGGTCATGGGTTAATTAATTCCCAGGGAATAAATGAACTGATAAAACATGTACCTTGAATGCAATATAAGTTGCTTTGGATAAAACTGCCTGCCCAATGCATAAATGTACGTAATGTGTATTTGGAGTCAGTAAGAATTTAAGAAATTAACACTTTTATTCAGCAAAGATGCATTAAATTGACAGTAAAAATAAACAAAGTTACAGTAAAGGCATTAATAATATTAAAAATATTTATTTTTTCCAAATAAATTGTGTTCCTTTAAATTTTCATTTCAAAAAAGTCTGGAAAAAATGATAATGTTTCTTGAGCAGCAAATCAGTATATTAGACTGATTTCTGAAGGATCATGTGACACTGAAGACAGCTGAAAATTCAGCTTTGATCACAGAAATAAATTACATTTTAAAACATTCAATAGAAAATGATTTTGCTAATTGTAATATTTCACATTATTATTATTGTTGTTATTATTATTATAGCTTATAATTTTAAAAAGATTTATTCTTTTTTAAATAAATGCTACTCTTTTACACTTTCTATTCAAAGAATCCTGTAAACAACATTTAGCAGTACAACTGTTTTCAACATCGATAATAGGGGTGGCACGGTTCGTGGGAAAAAACCGAACCGTACGGTTCTCCACACACGGTTCGGCACGCGCTAGGACCGCGGTTCAACTTAAATCTGACAACGCATCTGCGATATGCAATACGGTAACACGTAAAAAAAAAAAAACAGGGTCCGGCTAATGTATGCTTCTGTTGATGGATGTGAATTCTGTCTTCCCAGTACATTACAACAACAGCGATGGAAAAAAAAGTGGACAAACCATTCACTCTTGTTCAATGCGAGTGCCGTATGCTGGAATATGAGCATTTATTCCGTCATCACCCGGGTGCTGATAGCGCGCGCGCACAGGTGAGACCTGAACAGCACACGTTGATATCTGTGTTTAAACTAAACTCATGTAAGCTTTGCCAGTTTAAACATTTAAGAGCCAGAGGACGCGAGCTCGCGCGCGCAGTGAGAAGATTTGTGCGTGCGCTCATCAGAAGCGCGCAAATATTAAGCTTTCTCTGAAGTATTGTGTTTGAATTGACAAATTCACACAAAAATTATGTCAAAATGCTCGTCTTGGTAAGTATCCTATAGCATATATAGCCGGCTGAACGTACAGTATCAGTGCACTGGATCAGTCCATTCTCTTAAAGTGACAGCACTTTCTTAATATTAATCAAACAGCAACAACAAAGAAATCACTCACTGCTCTTGATTGAATCGCTTTTGTAACTTTAATAAAGATTCATCTTTAATTTATACAGTCAAATATGCAATGCTGTTTTACATTTGATTACCTTATTCAATTTCTGTACATAAAAACTAATGCTAGACCTACCTAAAAAAAACCCTGAAAATCACTGTTTATTTTATTTGTATCTTTACTCTATTGAATTTATGCTGTTGCTTATAGTTAAATAGATTATTCTTATTTTCTTTATTTTTATTTGACACTAACAGTATAGTTTTCCCTAAACATACCGAACCGTACCGAAACCGTGACTCTAATACCGTGATACAAACCGAACCGCCAAAAAGCTGAACCGTCCTACCCCTAATTGATAATAATCAGAAATGATGCTGAAAATTCAGCTTTAATATCACAGGAATAAAATATATTAAAACATTCAAATGGAAAATCTTTTTTCTAATTGTAATATTTCACAATATTATTGTTTTACTATATTTGATCAATTAAATGCAGCTTTTGTGAGCACAATAGACTTCTTATGAAACGACAACAAAAATCTTCCAAATTTTTTAACTGTAGCATATGTTTCTAAAATGAATACACACAAATTAATACATTTAATTAATAATAATTTTGTTTTTAAAATGATAGCAATTTTTTTTATTGCTATTGTACAGTTTTATTTTGTGCTCCGTTTCCCCTCACATTAAACAAAAAAAAAAAAAACAACAATGCATTTGATTTGCTACTTTCTATTGGCTGCGTGGCAGATGTTTTTTTGTTTTTCTTGGTCAACTTTTGGGAATAGTACACTGGTTCTCAATCCCAGTCCACTGCTCTGCATATTTTGCATGCCTCCCTTATTTAACACACCTGATTAAGATCATCAGCTCGTTAGGAGAGAGATCCATGAACTGAACAGAGTGTCAGATGAGAGAAACATACAATATGTGCAGAGCAGTGAGTCGCCAGGACTGGAAGTGAGAGCCAGTGTATTCCCAAAAGCAAATAGATGACCTCAATGGAGCCTAAAAAATACAAAACTATTAGATGTCATTAACCTGTGGTGTTCTGGACAGGTGTGTGTGACACACACAGAGTGCTTAAAGAGCAAAAGCGAGGTGAAACACGGGCACAGGAAGTGAGGAGGGGGAATAATGAGGCTCTTCAGTATCTGAGTCACACTGACTGTACACTAATGCTTTAACAGAGCGTCTCTGAGATGCAGATCTGCACAAAGAGCAGCCTGTAATTAACCAGCCGGAGTCGCTGTCTGACGCAAACAGACCCAGACTCCACTTTTATTGCCACCGTCCGGGATGACTGTCTGATAATGATAACTAAAAAGGGTTACTTATAAAGGCTTGAAGACTCTTCCTACCTTATTTGGAGAGGGGCAAAGACCTCTCAGTTTGATGTGTCTTGTCATCCCTGCTTGTACACAATCCTGTATCATGATCCTGATCAGATGAGGGCTTTCCACTTAAAAGAGCATTCATATAAGCTGCTCTGCTTGCTGTCAAAGCATTGATAAGATCAAGACATCGGGACATTAACAGAACCACAACACTGAACAAACACGATATAAAATACTTGAACTCAAACATTAATCTAAACATATTTGAATGAGAGGGAAAAAAACAAAAAAAAACACTTATCTGTAGAAAGCAAAAGGAGATGTTACACAGAAAGTCAAAGCTTCCGTTTTCCATTTAACAAAAGGGGATGGTGATTTATGCTTTTTAAAGTTTGGGACAGTAACATTAATTCATTTAGTTTTAATTAATTACAATTAATGTTATTTTTTGTTTTGGAGGAAATCTGAGGTTCACTAGAATCATTCAAAAGATTTTAAAGAAAGAAATTCATATTTTTAGCTTATAAATTTTTTAAAAAAAGATTTTTTTTTTTTCAAATAAAAGCTGCTCTTTTGAACTTTCAATTCATTAAAAAATCCTGTAAACAAAAATATATGCTAAAAATAAAAATACAGCTAGCCGTGCATTATGCCGCTTATACCATGGTCATTTGCCAGCATTGACAAGTTAAAGCTGTTAATGATGTTTTCAGTGAAATATTTGACCAGAAGGGTTAAACTAACGGTTATTTTCGGCAATTACAGCTCATTCTGCTCATTTTCAACATTCTGCTCGCTTCAAATCAGACACAGATTAAATAGTGTGGTAAAATCACATTTATTTGAATGAATTATCGATCGATATAGAGAGAGAGAGAGAGAGAGAGATGACAGTTGTGTGTGTTGTGTCTGTGTCTCTCTACAAACAATAAAGCTTGGTACTTCAAAAGCAGCGATTTTACACCTCGTTGCTGAGGAATATAAGTTTCTGTGCGTGAGCAGCGCAATCTGCGATCTCTCTCTCTCTCTGTGTGTCTTGGTTAGTGTGCATCAATTAAAGCAGCGCATTAATATGGAACGATGATTAAACTGACTTTGAACTATCTGTGCATTAAATGGTTTTACTGCATACCTGCCAGCCAATCAGAATCCAGTATTCAGACAGACCATGGAATAAACATTAAAATAGAGAACCCACCCAAAAATGAAAATTCTGTCATCATTTACTCAACCACAAGTTGCTCCAAACCTGTACGAGTTGAACACAAAAAACCATTTTGAAGAATGTTGGTAACCAAACAGTTTCTGGTCCCCATTGACTTCCATAATATGGAAAGGAAGTCAATGGCTACCGTCAACTGTCTGGTTACCAGCATTCTTCAAAATAGGGTTTTTGTGTTCAAAAGAAGAAAAAAAAGTTTCTTCCTCCTCCTTTGCAGAGCTTGGCAGTATAAATCACCATCCACTTTTGCTAAATGGAAAATAACAGCTTGGACATTCAGATTTTACTGAATAAAGAAAATAATATTGGAGACAGAATGCCAAGGATGATGTTCCTCATTTTTTGGGTAATATATTTCTTTAAACATCTAACATGAGTCACTACAGTTGGACTGAGAGCTGGAGCCAAAGCTACTTACGGACTCTCTCTCCGGCATCATCTGGTCTTTATTACTACGGTAAAGCCTCCAACTGTGCTCAAAGAACACGGTGTGAGGCGGCTTATGTGTCTAGACCGGGCAAAAAGATCCATTTGCAACTGCTTGACCACCGATCTTCAGGTTTAATCTCCACCCTGGGAAGGTTTGAGGGGAGATGTGTACATTTGTGTGCGTTTGTGCCGATTTCAATCAGAGAGAAGGGAACGGTAAACATCACGACATCAAACACACGAGAGAGAAAGTGAGCGAGAGAGGGCTCATAACATAAGCCACGAATGATTGCACCGGCCGAGAAATGAAACGCAGATGTCATTGTGTACACTTTCAATAAATAGAGGCACATCTAGTTTCACTGTCTGGATTCCATTAAGGCCCAAACGTTTGAGGCCATCTTACTGATAAAATGACCAACATCGCTTGGCTTTCTAGAAGGCTCTCATTAGTGGCGCTAGTGCAAACGCACAAGATTTGAACCAACATTGACTTATAACTTGTATATTTCGCACTATTTGTGCTACAGACATGAATGATACCTCAAAATATACAACTGGTTGAGAAGAGTGCCATTTAGGGATGCACAATATTATCAGACCAATATCGGAATCGGCCGATAATGGCTTTAAATGTAAATATCGGCATACACTGATTTATTCATTAATGTGTAATGTGTTATATTTTAAACAAATTATGATCTCTAAAAGATTTTCAGAATTCTCTCAACTCTTTTGCTTTAGACCATTTACAAATGTTAAATCATAAAATATTAAGGGTACCACTACATCTTTCTGAAAAAAATAAATGCAGTGATTAATATATAGTTTATTTATAGTTATTTTCAAATCTTCAATGTACTGTCATTATAAAATAACTAATTATTTTTTGGTAATTTTGGTTAGTTTTTAACAAGAACTTATTTGTTAAAATTAAATATATATCGGTATCGGCATCTGCTATTGGCCAAATGAGTTGAAAATTATCGGCATATCGGATATCGGCAAAATCCAATATCACGCATCCCTAGTGCTATTACTTTTGTAAGTGATCAGACTTATGATTTTTGCCTGGCAAAAACTGAAGCCTCCAAAAAATAAATAAATAAACAAAAATAAAATAAATAAATAAATAAAATAAAATAAAATAGAGACCTAATTAAATACCTTTAAAAAGTTTGGGGTCAGGAATATTTTTAAAATGTTCTTAAATGTTTTTAAAGTCTCTTATGCTCACCAAAGCTGTATTTATTTCATGAAAAATACAGTATAAATAGTAATATTGTGAAATGTTTAATTTCAAATTTTATTTAAATATTTTAAAATGTAATTTATTCCTGTGATCAAAGCTGAATTTTCAGCATCATTACTCCAGTCTTCAGTGTCACATGATCCTTCACAAATCATTCTGATATGCATTTACTATAAATGTTGAAAAGAGTTGTGCTGCTTAATATTTTTAGTGGAAACAGTGATGCATTTTTACAATATTCTTTGATTAATAAAAAGTCCAAAATGAACAGCATTTATTTGAAAGAAATCTTCTGTAATATTATATATTTTATCAATTCATTTTTGTCCTTGCTGAAAAAAAAACCTGTAGTGTATATACAATGTATAAAAATATATATATATATATATATATATATATATATATATATATATATATATATATATATATATTAAGATTGTCACACAAAAAAAAAAAAATCAATGAATGCAAGTCATTCATTTTATTTAATCACATCATTCATTATGCTTCCTGTAGTTCATATAAAAATGTAAAATAAATACAAAATTGAGTTAATTGAGGTAATTTCTTTATCAAATATTTTTTTGAATGCTAGCAAATCAGACTTTGAGTCGAGCCAGTAAGCAAACACACAAAGAACCAACGGCACAGCAACACAGAAAGGTTTCATCAGATAATATTGACTTGTCTGCACACTCTTGGTATTTTCCTCCAAATGCAAACTCAGATGCTATCAACAGACAGCTAAAGCATCAACCTTATCATCAAGGTAGCTCACAGATGGTCATTTTATCCCAATGGCTGGGTTAACAAAACTGTCCATCAAAACCGGGTCAACATTAAATCAAAATTTACTGCATGTTCTGTGTGTGTGCGTGCATATGTGTGTGCGTGCGTGTACAGTGTGTGTGTGTGTGTGTGTGCGTGCGCGTGTATAGTGTGTGAGAGTGCGTGTATAGTGTGTGCATGTGCGTGCGCGTGTATAGTGTGCGCGTGTGTGCGCATGAATAGTGTGTGCGTGTGCATGCGCATGAATAGAGTGTGTGTGTGTGCGTGCGCGTGTGTATAGTGTGTGGTGTGTGCCTGTGTGTGCGCATGTGTATAGTGTGTGTGCGTGTGTGTGCGTGCGTGCCTGTGTGCGCGCGTGTGTAGTGTGTGAGTGTGTGCCCATGTATAGCGTGTGTGTGCGCGTGTGTATAGTGTGTATGTGTGTGTGCGCCTGTGTGTGCGTGTGTAGTGTGTGTGAGTGTGTGCCTGTGTGTGCCCATGTATAGTGTGTGTGTGCGTGTGTGAGTGTGTGCCTGTGTGTGTATAGTGTGTGTGTGTGTGCATAGTGTGTGTGTGCGCATGTGTGTGTGTGCGATTCATCTATGCACTTTATTCCAAATTTTAAAAAAGTTTGTCTTTATCTTTCATCAAAATGCAATAACCTCTAAAATGACTTTCCTTTTCGGCAGGAATCCCTCTAACATTTGATCCCACCCGGCTTTATTCTTTTATGAAACACTCTTTTCACAACCCAGTCATGACATATTAAGGTTTTACAATATAAAGAGACATAAAACACAAAAATGTTCTTAATATAATAGGTGTAATTGTTTCCCACCTAATAAGATGATATTGCTGAACTGCTGAGATCTGACTGAGACACACACACACCTTCCCAAAAGCCAATCGGCCTCCTTCACAACCTGTTCCCTTTACGGTTATTATTTTGAAAGTTCCTTCTCTTCTAAATATTGAGAACAAACATATCCTACGGCCCAAACATTAGGGATTACGGTCTACGGTTTTGGAGCAGAGCTAATGTTCGAAGCTTATCTAAGAAAATCTTGGTCTCTTCATATGAAACTGTTTTGCTGTGCAGTTCATTTGAAACGACAATCCTATTAAGAGTTTGAGCAAAAACAGCTCAAAGGAAAACGACAGTCAAGCGTTTTTTTCCTACAGCTTTTTTTTTTTTTTTTTTTTTTTTTTAAGACAGACGACAATCACAACAACGTGAGACTGAACTGCACAGGTTTATGATAAAGAGAAGCTAAAATGAGTCCAGAGTCCAAGAAAATATACATCCCAATCCAAAACAGGCAGGCGATGGTAGACCGTTACATACTTGTGGAAGTATGCGGTATAAAACATGAGGCAATGTCCTGTGACTGTTTATGAGGCAAATTAAAAACAGATTTCAGAGCGTTTCCTAGCGTATCATTAAAGAGCCCGGCATCTCAGCAGCTTCACATGAAACAGCAGTTTGCTGAAAACACACTTCAATCTCTATCAGAGCAGGTATTAATCAAAATCAATGGCACAATACTGCTTTCAGACCACTGCAGGGGAAAAAAGGTGGAAAGACTGAAACAATCACATCACTGTGCCACTAGGGGTGGCACGGTTCGCGGAAAAAAACCGAACCGTACGGTTCTCCACACACGGTTCGGCACGCGCTAGGACTGCGGTTCAACTTAAATCTGACAACGCATCTGCAATATGCAATATGGTAACACGTAAAAAAAAAAAAAAACAGGGTTCGGCTAATGTATGCTTCTGTTGATGGATGCGAATTCTGGCTTCCCAGTACATTACAACAACAGCGATGGAAAAAAAAGTGGACAAACCATTCACTCTTGTTCAATGCGAGTGCCGTATGCTGGATTATGAGCATTTATTCCATCATCACCCGGTGCTGATAGCGCGCGCGCACAGGTGAGACCTGAACAGCACACGTTGATATCTGTGTTTAAACTAAACTCATGAAAGCTTTGCCAGTTTAAACATTTAAGAGCCAGAGGACGCGAGCTCGCGCGCGCAGTGAGAAGATTTGTGCGTGCGCTCATCAGAAGCGCGCAAACTCGCGCCTCAGAACGCGCGCAAATATTAAGCTCTCTCTGAAGTATTGTGTTTGAATGGACAAATTCACACAAAAATTATGTCAAAATGCCCGTCTTGGTAGAGTATCCTATAACAGACATAGCCGGCTGAACGTACAGTATCAGTGCACTGGATCAGTCCATTCTCTTAAAGTGACAGCACTTTCTTAATATTAATCAAACAGCAACAACAAAGAACTCACTCACTGCTCTTGATTGAATCGCTTTTGTAACTTTAATAAAGATTAATCTTTAATTTATACAGTCAAATATGCAATGCTGTTTTACATTTGATTACCTTATTCAATTTATGTACATAAAAAGTAACGCTAGACCAACCTAAAAAAAAAAAATAAAAAAAACCCTGAAAAATCAGTTTATTTTATTTATATCTTTATTCTATTGTATTTATGCTGTTGCTTGTAGTTAAATAGATTATTCTTATTTTCTTTATTTTTATTTGACACTGACAGTATAGTTTTTCCCTAAACATACCGAACCGTACCGAAACCGTGACTCTAATACCGTGATACAAACCGAACCGTGAAAAAGTTGAACGGTGCCACCCCTATGTGCCACACACTCTTCCTCAAACTTACACGAGGAACGGGTTTATATCAGTTACATCAGTTGGAAAACACAGCTATAATGTCTCTGCAAGAATATAAACTACACTGAAATCAATCGTTCTTTGATTTGTAGAATTTGCAGCCAATCAGTTTACAATGTCTACTAATCTACTAAATTTGAGATGTTTCAACATTTTAAAACTTGAAACAAAATATCTATCATTTACATTAGTTTAATGTCAACGTTTATACTTTCTGCTGTAAATTCAGCCATGGTTTGTAAAAAAAAAAAACAATAGATGCTTAAATTAAATACCATTTTGGGGAGTGATATGGAAGCCTATTTCCATGATGACTGATTAAAAAAAAAAAAAAAAAGTATTAAAATGAATTTAAAAAAAAAAAAACTCACAACTTTGAAATTGACTTTTTTTCTCAGAATTGTGACAAACTCACAAAATAAGTCAGAAAAAGGTAATTGCGACTTTTTCCCCCGCACAATTCTGACTTTAAAACCCAGAATTGTGACTTCATTTCTCAGAATCACAAGTTCATATCTTGCAATTCTGATAAAAAAAAAAAAAATAAAAAATAAAAAAAAATACAAGATTGCAAGAAAAAAGGTCGCAATTTCTCAGAATTGTGGGATATAGGCCTAAACTCGCAATTCTGAGAAATAATGTCAGAAAAAGTGATTGTCATTTTTCTTGCAATTTTGACTTTTTTTTTCCTGTCATTGTAAGTTGATATCCCGCAGTTCTGACTTTATTTCTCAGAATTGCGAGTTTATATCAGGTAAATATGGTAATTGCAACTTTCTCACAATTCTGACTTTTTTCTTCTATAAAGTCACAATTCCAACACTGTAAAAAAAAAAAAAAAAAAAGTTGTTTCAACTTAAAATAATTTGTTACCCTGCTGCCTTAAAATTTTTAGTTTAGTCAACTAAAATATTCCAGTTGTCCCTTAAAATTAACATTAAGTTACTTAAAATTTCAAGTTGACTAAACTAAAAATGTTTAAAGGTGCCATAGAATGGAAAACTGTATTTACCTTGGCATAGTTGAATAATAAGAGTTCTGTACATGGAAATGACATGCCGTGATAACAAACACCATAGTTTCCTCCTTTTTATGTAAATCTCGTGAATAAAAAAAGACCACTGAAAAACAGAATCAGAACATAACACCGAATGTGACGTAACAGTTGGGATCACTAATAGTTACGCCCCCAACATTTGCATAAACCCGCCCATGTTCTAGGCCAGCCACCAGCCGTGAAGAAACAAGCGAGGACAACAGCGAAAATGGCAGATCATGGAAATAAATGTTATGTTCTGGGCTGTGCAGGGGATGTGAAGTGCAGGGATGGGTTGGTGTCTGTATTCAGAAAGGCACGGAAAGCAAATAACGCGTTCTAATAAAATAACACGAGCCACTAAAGGGACATAGTTAGCTCGTTGCTAGCGGGAGCCTGTTACATTACAGTACATAAGATTTCAGTTACCACATAAACAGAGTAAGGAGAGATGACTGAGGATGATGGCGAATGATTTACAGATCCTAAGCACCACTGACAAGCATCTGATCTTGTAAAATGTGTGGTAAGTACTGCCGCTCCATAGTATAATCAGTTCATGCGATCGCGAATCTCGAAAGTGAAAGTAAAATGCGATTGTGTATTTGAAAGCAGTTTCAATGCCCAGCATATTAATAGCGGCTCCCTGATGCCCGCATTTTATTTATTCACAGTATAATTACCCAACGATATAACTGTATAACTCAGTCCAACGATATATACCGTTTTTTTGTTTTTTTTATTCAATGGCGGAAATAATGGGCTTCCATAGGGTGAAATATCCCTGTGACACTGTGGGTATTTTCCTTGTGCTTAATTTTCTTATGCTGGCAATAGAATTTGTATTTACCAAAAAAATAAAAAGTAATTAACCACACCGTATATCCACCACCATGACCGCTTGGGCTAGAAAATTTCAGCGTCTCCTGTCAGTGCGGATTACGAACCGAATGCATTTTTGAATAAATTCCTTCCTGGCAGTGTGAAGCCAACAGAACATGCCTTTGGGTTATTAGTTTCTTGGCTTATCTCACTGAGCGGCTCTGAGGATCAGTATCTGTCGGCTCCGTCACCTGATGGCGGTGAACACCTGCGGCCGCAGACGTGAATCAGGCCTCGCTGGAGCTGACGGATGGGTGATGAACGCACAGATCTATCGCTGGCTGACGGCCATAACACATTTCATTTCTCCAGCAGCTTCCACGCAAGCTTCTCTACAGATCCTTGATTCATGACGCCGTAAGGATTACAAAAGCAAACTTTATCTGGACAGGCGAGCTAGACGTTTGTTTCTTTTTCTGTGGGTGAGGTCGAGGGAAGGACGTTTCGTAAATTCCTGTTAGAATGTAAGATCTACAGGAATTACAAAGGCCTTATTTAAGTGCCATTCATAAAAATGGATGTTTTTACACTATGAAACTGTCAAAATGCGTGCTGAAACACTGGTTTCCAGTTTTTGACCCATTGCGTTTTTGATTGTTTCAGTTATATACAAGTCATTGTTCTGTCGTTATGAAAAAATATGATGGTTAATGATATAATGAAGCAGGATTACTAGTAAAACGAGATTTCACCTGACAGGGCTACTGGGTGCATTAGTCAGGGCCTCAATATACTTCAGACTAAATCTGGTGAAAGCAAAGGTGCTTTGGAGTTTGATTCGGTGGTTCAAAATATCTTGAAAAACAAATAGTTCACCCAAAAATGAAAAATTATTGAAAGATCACTTACCCTCAGACCATCCCAGATGTAGATGAGTTTGTTTCTTCATCAGATTTGGAGAAATGTAGCATTGCATCATTTGCTCGGCAATGGATGCTGTGCAGTGAATGGGTGCCGTCAGAATGAGAGTCCAAACAGCTGATAAAAACATCACAATAATCCACACCACTCCAGTCAATCAACATCTTGAGAAGTGAAAAGCTGTGTGTTTGTAAGAAACAAATCCATCATTATAGTGTTTTTAACTTCAAACCATTGCTTCCAGCTAAAATACGAGTCCATAATCATAATAACGCTTTCTCCAGTGAAAAAGTCGTCTTGTCTGGCCTGAACCAGGAGAGAAATCTGCACAGATCAAGCACCGTTTACGAGCCAAAGCAGTCCAAAACAGCTCTAAACAAATATGTGGATGGATTTTGATGTGAGACAACAGATGATTTTCACTGGAGGAAGCGTTACGCATTATGGACTCATATTTTGCCCCTTAATGATGGATTTGTTTCTTTCAAACACGCAGCTTTTCTCTTCTCAAGGCATTAACTGATGGACTGAAGTGGTGTGGATTATTGTGATGTTTTTATCATCTGTTTGGACTCTCATTCTGACGGCACCCATTCACTGCAGAGGATCCATTGCTGAACAAGTGATGCAATGCTACATTTCTCCAAATCTGATGAAGAAAAACTCATCTACATCTGGGATGAGCTGTGGGCAAGTAATCTTTCAATAATTTTTCATTTTTAGGTGAACTATTGCTTTAAAAACGTATTATCTCTTTACTTCATTCAGTCTGTTGAGGTTAGACATAAAAAAAAAAAAAAAAAAAAAATCAATATATTGGAGTGTTGAAAACAGTATACCACCTCACAGCAATTTCAATTTTCTTTCTACTCCTGGAAAATGAAAATGTGGGAAAAAATAGTAAATAAATAAACTTTACCATGAGTTTATAGGGGGCTATTAATGCGTTGTGCCTGATTAAGACACATTACTCTCAATAGTCCAAAAGTATGCATACTTACAGTTCATGACTGTAACTAACAAAGATTCATAGTTCAGGTTGGCTTTAAAAATGCTTTCCATAAATGTAAAAAAAAAAAAAAAAAAAAAAGGAAAAAAGATATGCTGCTGTAGTGGGACTCCACAAAATATCTAAGATAGCAGTAACACCTGCTTTTTTTTTACATGTCTTGATTTGAACATCTAGTTCAGTGGATGTTTGTTCAATGTCATGTCTTGAAAGTCATCTTTATTCTACAATCTTCCTTTTATCCATATTTGCAAGTTACACCCACAACCCTCCCTTCTGAGCACACAGCTTTCTGACCCTCTTTCTCTTTGGGAAAGACTGCCAACATTGCCTGCAGGCATGCACACACACACACACACACACACACACACACACACACACAGCAATGCTCATGCACAAACAAGTACTGTTGATTAACATCTTACAAGGCACTAGATTAAAGGCAGTTTCTTACAGTTTCTGAAAACACATCAGCTAGAGGATCGGCCATTTCCTCATCTAAACACATCAAGTGGTATTTATGGAGGCGCACAGCTGCTTTTCCCTGTGCTTTGCCCAGCAGGATTCACACCTCATGAAATATGTTTGTTCCATTCAAATTTGGACTAAATAAAACGTGCTGATGTTTTACAGGTACAGTTTCATTCCTCAAACTCAAATGTCCAAAGCACTGACAGAAGTTCCTGCCAGAACTTGCACTTAAACAGTTACTGAGTGAAGCGGCTTAGAGCTCCACAGGAACTGAACAATGCTCCGTCATCACTGAGGCTCTGATACACTCGGAGAAGCTCAATAGCTCAGAAATAATGTTTGAGAACATTTCAATGCTGCACTTTTTTTTTTTTTTTGTATCTGAACAACTAAACCTGAAGATCACACTAACCCATTTCATTAAGGACCAATGGCAGCTCAATGGTGTTTAACCCTGTAAAGCCTAATGAAAAGTGATAATTGAACAGTTTACAGAACCTTAAGACAAAATACTTAAATTGAAATTGCATGTTTAGTATCATTTGATATATCAAGCAGTTATGGCTCGTATGATACAGTGAGAACATTGAATACATTTTCCTGCTCCAGCATGAGCTCAGAGGCCCAAACTGAGCTAATGATATTTATATGGCAAAAATTAAGATTGTGATAGCTTGTAATGCAAATCAAGTGAAATCTTCATAACAGTAAGACTGAATACTTACATTAAATGCATACAAGTTGTCAAACATCTCCCAAAAATGTATTTTAAATGTGATATTTATGCAAGTAGATTTTTTTCCACCCGTTTGTTTGTACGTTGAAATTTGTAATATATCATTTTAAACTGCATGAAATTCAATTCTCCAGCATTGATAAATCTGAGTATGTGAGCTTCTTCAGCTCGTCTTCTCCAAAGCATCTGGCTGAGCTAATATCGCTAATGAAAAACACAGCTCAAAGCTGCCATATGAATACGACGTATAAGCATGAATAAGCATTTTGCTTTTTGTCTGATAGTCTATTTTTATCTGTCATGCAAAGTGGAAAAAAATAACTCCAACATAAGCAGCAGAGTGGCACCAGAGAGAGAGAGACGCAGGCCAATTTTCCAACAGAAGGCAACCGCATTAATGTCCTTCTCCTCCAAAGAGAGATTAGTGCTGAAGTACTGAGGCTCTGCTCAACGTTAAAGTTTATTTATGATCTAACTCTGGGTGGCCTCTGGAAAAATGTCACCTTGTTGGTGTAATGTGGCGTTTCGACGAATCGGGGTCCTTAAGCTGTCGAGGAAAATCATAGGTGTGGGAGTCACACAGATTCTACCGACTAAAGACGTCCAACAACAGGCACTTAAAGAACAATCCCAGGACATGTTCGGCACACAGCGGCGAGGCGGTTTATCACAGCGCTGAACATACGCCTGACGTAAAATATGAGCAGGTATATAGTCCACTGATGGCCACAAAAATAAAAGAATGGAACAAAATGATAGTTTTTTTTTGTTTTTTTTTAAATTACAGGAAAGGTAAATTGAGACCTTTTCTCTCATAATTTAGACTTTGTTTCTCGCAAGTCCGAACCGTGAGATACAAACTTGTATTTCTGAGAAAGAAAAAAAAAAGAAGTCACAAAAAAGTCAGCAATTCTGAGTTTACATCTTCCAGTTACATCAAAAAAAGTCTCAGAATTAAAAGTTTCTCACAACTCTGACTTTTTTTCTCAGTAGTGCAAGATATAAAGTCAAAAATGTGAGATAAAAATTTGCGATTACCATTATTTTTTATTCTGTGGTGGAAACAGGATTTTATAATTATTATTTATAATTACTAGATCCGATTTTATCATGTTCAATCTGACTGACTTTCAATCTGACCACTAAACAGGTGATTGTGTGTTAAATGTTCTAACTACAGACAGCCCCTTCTTGTCTACACACTGTAAAAAATTACTGTGAATTTAACTGTAAAAGACTGTAAAAATGCTACAGTAAAAACCTGTTAAATGGTTAACGGTAAGTTCCCCTACTATATATGGTGAAAAACTGTATTGGACATTACATGTAATTTTACGGCAGTATACTGTTTTTGGAAGTGAAAAAGAATCACTCATCACCACCTGCTTTTGGTGGTTATCAGTGTATTACAAAGGCACTAAACAGATTTCAGTACTTCAATCAACATATCAGTTAATAAATTTACATTTAAATACCGTAATTTTAAGTTAAAACCGTAAAACCTAAAATGTTGCTACCATATTTTTTTACGGTAAAATTCTGGCAACCACAGCTGCCGTTTTTTTACCGTCAATTTTAGAGATTTTTTTTTTTACTGTGTAGGTAAGTACTTACATACAGAATAGGCTATAAAACATCTGGTTTATTTTATGCCAAAAATCTGACTCAGCAAAATTAGGAGAACAACAAACTGCTTAGTCATATTTCCCCACACATTAGATCAAAATGTATAAAAGTAGCAAAAAAAAAGCCTTTTAATTTAATGTTGTTAAATAATCAGTATCAAATAAATGGCTCACGGGCAATTCTTTTTCCATTTTAATCAGGTTAATGCTTAAAAACACAAGCCTTCCAGACCGAGGAAGAAGGAAGAGTGCAGTAATATGTTAAAGATTACACAGGAAAAGCAATAAACGTCTTGTTCGTGTAAGTCATTGACCTGAATCAAAATATGAAACACAGTTTTGTTTTCATGCTGCTAAGAGGACCAACGTGGAGCCGACCATAAAGTCACGCTTTTATTGTACTGATGCATAAAACAGCAATAGCATGCGAGAGAAATCTGTTATCACATCACAAAATAGTTGCCCAGAGTAATATATTTTATTGTATGATTCAGCAAAAATAAACCACTTTGCTATTGCACTACGTTTCTATACTTTATACAAACCTAATAACTTCTTTGCATAAAAGTTTCCACCTCCATTATACTTCAAAGAACTTGATATTGCATTACATTACTAAGCAACTTAGATTGCATATAACCCTTTAAAAGATTGGGGTTCATGTTTTTGAAAGAAATCTCTTATGTTCACCAAGGCTGCATTTATTTAATAAAGTAAAAACAGTAAAAATTGTGAAATATTACAATTTAAAATAACTTTTCTATTTGAAAATGTAATTTATTTCTGTGATCAAAGCTGTATTTCCAGCATCATTACTCAGTCTTCAGAGTCACACAATCCTTCAGAAATCATTCTAATATGCAGCTGATTTGCCGCCCAAGAAACATTTCTGATTATTATCAATGTTGAAAACAGTTGTGCTGCTTCATATTTTTGTGAGAAACCATGATGCATTTTATTTTTCAGGATTCTTTAATTAATGCAAAGTTAAAAAAAACAGCACTTATTTCAAATAGAACTTAATATATAAGTGTCTTTATGGTCACTTTTGACGAATTTATGCATCCTTCATGGATAAAGGTAATTAATTTTAAAAAAACCTCATTAATCTCAAACTTTTGTACAAAACAAACTCTGTAAGAGCGCATTCATTCGCTGTGATTTCATCAGTCAGCACTGTATTATTCCCAGCATCATCCCACCATTAAATGTTCTGATCAGGTTTCCTGATGATGCACCGCTGAGATCTTCTTGAGAACTCCTCGCCTTCTTCAGGAAGGACAGTGCTGGTGCCGACCTCTGTTGCTATGTTTTGATTAGAGATGCTTTGGATTAGGGATGCGAGGGTTCAATAATGTTACAAAAACATTTCTATTCCACAAGCACGACCGCGGACCGCAGTGCTCTTAACTGGCTTGGCAGTCAGGGACATATTTCCTCTTCTGATGTCTCTTTCTATGGACAGCAGCGAAAGCGTTTTCATCTGCTGCGGCCGATGCTGTACTGAATCAGCTCCACTGCGTTAATCATCTGCTTTGCATTCATCAGTTCACCAAAACTCATTTCCATTTCGGTTTTCCACATTTGTTTCCATCTTGCAATTACCATAAAAAGGCATTTTTAATACTAGTCTTGATATGTCTGTTTTTACTGGTCAGTTATATAAATATACAGAATAAAGCCTCAAAGTGCATGGTATGAATCCTAACCAAAGCATATCAGCCATTCCTACAATGCATTTTATTTTATTTTATTTTAATTTATATATAATGTATAATATATACACACACACAAATATTTAGATTTACAAGTATGTTTCCTCATTTGTTCCTTAATTTAATTAAAACAATTCATTAAAATGTTGTTTCAACTTTTAAGTTTACACAGCATTCAAAAAAAAAAAAAAAGCTTACTAAATTTAAGAAATTAATACTTTTATTCAGCAAGGATGCATTTAAATGATCAAAGGTGACAGTAAATACTTTTACATTGTTACAAAAATATTTCAAATAAATGCAGTTCTTCTGAACTTTCTACTCATGAAAAAAGCCTGGAAAAAATACCAGTTTCCACAAAAATAATGACTCAAATTGGAAAATCAGCTGCATATTAGAATGATTTCTGAAGGATCATGTGACACTGAAGACTGGAGTAATGATGATGAAAATCCAGCTTTGATCACAGCAATAAATTATATTTTAACATATTACTATAGAAAACAGTTACTTTAAATTGTAATAATATTTCACAATTTTACTATTTTTACTGTATTTTTGAACTAATAAATGCAGCTTTGGGAAGCAAGAGAATCTTCTTTCAAACACACGAAAAAAAATCTTACCGACCCCAAACTTTGTTTATTGCAAACTTTTTTTAATACAAGAAGAGTTCATTTGCAAAAACATAACTCCGTTTTTTAAAAAAATATTCAAAAATCATGTTTTTTATCCTGCATTCCAATTAATATCAATCAAACTGCAGTTGTTTTGATTAAATAATAATAACTAAAAAAAAAAAATTACAGCTAACTAAAACAAAACACAATAAAAACATGATTTATGAAAATGAATAAAAGCAGAGTTATCTGTTTTTGCAAATAAACTCTTCATAAATACCTCTTTAATATTACAGAACAGGTATGTGTGTGTAATGAAGGTTACTGCAGAAGCAGAATGACTAACATCAAGGCTTACAACATGGGTATTTCTCACACACTAATTGAAGAGGTCTTTCCCATGGCTAAACTGGCTCTTTCCAAAAGTATTAAAGGATCAGCTGCCTTACCGCTCTTTTTTATGACGGGCACTTTGAAGATTTTCCTCTTGCCCTGGTCAACTCTGGATTAACTGACTGAACTCTGGGTAACTCTACAATCACATCCAGCTCACTTCACAGCTCAACAGCAGCGCTGCCCACGGGGGTCCAGACAGCCATAAAACAGGACAACCGGCCATGCTTCTCAAGGCAAACCAGCTATCTCTGCCAGACAACCTGCTTTCTTTGAGTCAGGACTTTTCTGATGGAAGATCATCGAGGTATAGCAGGGTGGATCTCATAAAAACAAGTTCAGGGCATATATATATCATATCAAAAAAAAAAAAAGAAAGAAATGTTTGTTTGTTGGGCCAGTTTTGTATTAAGTTGTTTTTGTTGTTTGTTTGTTTTCTAACAGTTGCACATGTTGCCCTACTCCTGAATTTTCGTTATTCATAATGCATCTGCACTTTTTTATTTATTTTATTTTAAATTACTACTACTAATAATAATTGTCATTATTTTATGTCACTAGATTCTCATTTTGTCATAATGCCAAAAACCTTAAAGTCCTTCAAGTTTTTAAATAAAATGCAAATTTAAAAAAAAAATGCTTATTTTTATTAATACTAGTTAAAATTTTAATTTAACGTGTTGTAATAAAATAACTAAAACGGAAATAGTCATAACTATATTGACAAGTATAGTTTATATATAAAACAATATTTAAAACATTTTTTAAAAACTAACAAAAATGATAAAATACAAACTACTAAAACTTTAAATGAAATTAAAATGAAAACAGAAAATACAAAAATGAAAGCTATTAAAACATGAAAAAGTAAAAACTATAAGTTACAAACTCAGTGATACTAAAATAACACTTCCTACAATTAATATTAAATGTCAGGGACCCCTGAAGTTACTGTAAGGTCTGTGGAAAATTTCAGTGGAATTTTTTTTTTAACTTAATTACAAATATTTTTTTATTTAATGTTTTAAATTTAATAAAAACATAAATATTAATTTTAAAAATACAAAATAATCAAATTAAATTAAATAATTTTATTTATTTATGTTCATTTCTCCTTGATCTCAAAAATAAATAAATAAATAAAAATCTCTGAAAGCATCAAAAATAGTTTGTACCTTTGTTGTCGTTCTAGACATTTCTCTTTATATTTTAGAAAAGGGTTCCTTCTAAAGAGGATCATGATGTTTGGAGGGGGTTTGAAAATGGCTTAGAACCCCTGCCTCACACCAAGCCCTTTTGTTTTTTAATGATTAACCCATTCATTCAGCACTAACCTCCAAAAACTCAAAAGTGTAAATATGCAAACGGCTGAAATGAGCAGGCATTAAGCTCAAAGGAGAAGGCATTACAGTGAAGGATCTGCAAATAAAGACTTGACTATTTGAAAACACAAGCCCACTACTCAGTCAAGGCTCTGCATTGTTTGAAGCGGATTCAGTTGTCTGTGGCTTCAGGGACTCTTATTAGCAAGTGAATCAATTAGCATGTCAAAGGGCTTGTTGAAGATCTCCTGCACCTTTTTGATGGTTGAAAGTGTGAGTGAGAAAGAGCTGAACCTCCTGCGGACTGGCAGAAACACATCAAGACTGAAGAAGAGCAGTGACAATCCAAGGGATGATGAAGAGTCAACAGAACGTGACCAAAGCAGATTATTTAGCTGGTCATAGCTGGTTTTAAAGCAGTTCTGACCACTTCTTTAACTCTTTAGGTCTGGAGACCAGCTAAAACCAGCTTGGCATGGTTTGAGCCATTTTTTAAAATGTGTACATTTTAGCTGGGAAAAATAAATACATTTTTTAATTGGACACTGACACTTTGTTTATGTCATCGCAAAATGTAACCTGTATTATCGCACTGCTCTTTATTATAAAGTTGTACATATACGTGACCCTGTCCCACAAAACCAGTCATAATGGTTCATATTTTTTGAAATTGAGATTTATGAAAGCTGAATAAATAATCTTTCCATTGATGTATGGTTTGTTAGGATCGGACAATATTTGGCTGAGATACAACTATTTGAAAATCTTGAATCCGAGGGTGCAAAAAAATCAAAATATTGAGAAAATCACCTTTAAAGTTGTTCAAATGAAGTTCTTAGCAATGCATATTACTAATCAAAAATTAAGTTTTGATATATTTACAGTAAGAAATTTACAAAATATCTTCATGGAACATGATCTTTACTTAATATCCTAATGATTTTTGGCATAATAGAAAAATTGATTAATTTTGTTAAGTTTTGAGAAACAAAAACACAAAGAAATACAATTTTTTAAATATTTTAAGTAACGACTATTTATAGCTTTAATTTTAGTTACAGTTTTAGTTAACTGTAATATCCTGTTCAGCAATTATCAACATTAATGCCATGATGAAACAATGTGCATTAAGCACAGACAGTTTTGAAGGCAGAAGTTTAGCTAATAATACCTAAAAACTAGATTAAAGGTCATTGCACACTGAGTCCGAAGTTTTCACATGCATTTTTCCGTTTTCCCCATCCTCATCAAAATGCATGCTACGGATGCGAAAATGGAACCTGATCCGAATTTTTTTTTGAAGGACAAAAGTTTTGGAGGCAGTGTGCAAACGTGATTGACACAACGTGAGGTCGTATTTATTTTTTAATGTGTGAAAATTTCGGACTCAGTGTGCAAGACTGTTCGAAAAATAAAAAAGCGGTGAAATGTTAACATTTTTAAATATTGCATTATTTTGTCTAACTTTGTTTCTGTTTACATTTTATTTAGGTTTATCATCTATATTTGTCAATGTTTACGACCAATTTTAAATAAAAACTCAAAAACTCATAGGGCACACCCTTCCCATTCTGAGCCGTCCACACAGAACACGCTCTAAAAACCTGTTGCTTTAATACATAAATCAATTAATTAAAAAAGCATCGATACATCTTTCGTTTTTTATTCCACGGTCCTACTTCTCGCGTTTATAAACGCAAAAACGCATTCAGTGTGAACGCCCCTCAGCCGTCTACACTGCAAACGCGCAAATCCACAACTGAAGCGTTCAAGTCTGAGGTGAAAGTAAGTTAGTTGTACTCAAACACTTGCAGATTACATTTACATTTATGCATTTAGCAGACGCTTTTATCCAAAGCGACTTACAGTGCATTCAGGCTCTACATTTTTTTTTTTTTATTATTAGTATGCAGTTCAACAATAATAGTCGCAAGACTGATAAACATGAATCAGTCACGTGGTGTTGTGCGTGCAGGGACGCCTAATCAATAATGCACTGCTCAACTCTTGCTCCAGGCCCACAATCTCAAGAGCTGGTGGCACAGTTTTAGCACAGGGTGATAAAGTTGGTAGGAGACACCAGGAGCGTCCCATCCCCCTTTAAACTCCAGCCAAATGGCCAAAAAAGAGCGCAAATTCAAAACAGGAAATCTCAACATCTGTCACCTCCTCCCTGCAGGGAGGGAAATGAATTAACAAGAAAATCACTCCCAAAATATGCATCTGATTATCAACAGCCAATTTCAACAAACAAACCCGATGGCTCTGGTGTAACATTGATTGAACTTGATTTTTGAAGTCTTACAACCAGAAACAGTGCATAATTGTATCAAAGTGAAGCAAAGGTGCATTGCATAAAATGATCTGGATCTGCTTAATAATTTAGCAGAAATATGACCAAACGCATATTCATGAGATAATAAATCTCACCTTAAAAAAAAAAAAAAAAAAAAACGGAACTGGAATGCAACATTAAAACTGGCTTCAACTTTAATGAATCATTTTTTTTGGTTGGATTGTTTGAATAAACTTGATGTTTAAACTTCACGAAAAGCGTGTTGAACAGCAAAAACACTCTTTTTTTTATTTTTGCATAGACTCTTCAAATAAATAAATACTGTCTTACAGTGTTTTTTCTCCAAGCACAAAAGCAGAAGGTTCACAGGCAGCACGTTTAAGGAAAGCTGATAATAAAGGTAGGAAGGTCTGACCTGCGCGTGTGAATGTTGTGAGGAGGATGGATATGAGCAGCAGATGAGTTCTGGTTGTAATCCTCAGTGTGAACATCCTTCCCGGGAGCGTTGCTCTGATGCAGCTGGGTTTGGGAATCAGTGCCTTTAAACTCTCCACAAGTGATAAGTGAGTTTGCGCGTGCGAACAAAGCGCGCTCTGTCTCAAGTGTGCAGTGAATGAAACTCTTTTTGATGGTTCGTTTGCAAAAGAATAACGCGTTTCATCCCGCTCAATCGAAAGGTGTTCGTCGACCGCCGCTGATCCCGCTCAAGTGTCCCAAAGTCTCCTAATAGAAAAGTGAAGGAGTAACTCCAGCTCCTCGTGACGTAGGACGGATCCATCGAATCCTGATACAGCAGAGGCGCAGCTCATTATTATTCATGATCCTCAATCAGCAGGCCCGCTCGATTTGCTGGAACGCAAACGTTGATTGGCTAATGAATATTAAAGAGGTCACGTGTCATGGCGCTCCAAGAAGGAATTTCTAGCCATAAAGGATTAGTGAATTGGAAATGGATTCGAAGTTTGATAACCATGAAAAAACACGACACCTAGTGGTGAAAAAAATGTTTTTATTAAAAGAAAAAAATACATTTATTTAGTAAGGATGCATTCATTTAATCGAAATTTACAGTCAAGATGTTTACGTTAAAATATTTATATTTCAAATAAATGCTGTTATTTTGAACTTTTTATTAATTAAATAATCCAGAAAAATTATCAATCTTCACAAAACTTGCAGTGCAAGTGTTTTTAACACTGATAATAAAAAGAAATTAATAAAATCAATAAATCAATACGATCCAATAAAATCAATTAAAATCAATAAAATCCAATTCACCAAAAAAAAAAAAAAAAAGAGGTTCCCTGCTTTCAACATTTAAAACACAGTTTCAAATTCACATGTAAAGAATTCACAAATATAAAGAATTATACAGTTTCATTATACAGGGCTAGGAACAGGTTTGCGTATCTAGATCTGTTTATGAGATTGTCAGCTGTGTGGAAGGATCATAGCTGCCAGAATTTAATAACCAAATAAAATTAAACAACACTAAATAAATAAAGCACAACGTTGCCTTTCCGTATTATGCACATTACATAGTGTCATATGAATGCATACACATTCTAAAATGAGCCAGCCAAACATTTTTATTAATTAAAACATTTACAAATTTAAAAAAAAGGTTCTTGAGCAGCAAATCAGCATATTAGCCCTGTGAAGCCTGACATAAAATTAAAGAAAAATCTGTTTTTTAATTGAACAGTTTAGTGAACCTTTAGACTTCGTGCTATCAAACGATTAATCGCGAATAATCGCATCCAAAATAAAAGTTTTTGTTTACATAATATATGTGTGTTCTGTGTATATTTATTATGTATTTAAAGACACACACACATACAGTAAATATTTTGAAAATATTTACATGTATTTACATGCATATATTTATATTCTTATATTTTATATTATATATAAATATATTTAACATATAAACATAACATTTTTCATGATTATATCCATGCATGTGTGTGTATTTATACAGCGCCCTCCACTAATATTGGCACCCTTGGTAAATATGAGCAAAGGTGGATGTGAAAATAAATCTGCATTGTTTATCCTTTTGATCTTTCATTCAAAAAATTCACAAAATTCTAACCTATCATTGAAGTAAAACAATTGAAAATGGGGGGAAATCTCATTGTGAAATAAATGCTTTCTCTAGTTCATATTGGCCACAATTATTGGCACCCAATTATTGCAATGTCCTTTTCCCAAGATAGCAGCCCTGAGTTTTCTCCTGTAATGCCTGACGAGTTTGGAGAACACCTGATAAGAGATCAGAGACCATTTCTTCATACAGAATCTCTCCAGATCCTCCAGATTCACAGCTCCGTGTTGGTGCTTCTCCTCTTCAGTTCACCCCACTCATTTTCTATTGGGTTCAGGTCAGAGGACTGGAATGGCCATAGCAGAAGCTTGATTTTGTGCTCAGTGACCCATTTTTGTGTTGTTTTTGAGGTTTGTGTTTGGATTATTGTCCGGTTGGAAGATCCAAACATGGCCCATTATAAGATTTGTAACAGAGTCAGTCACTTATTGATTTTTTATCTGTTGGTATTTGATAGAATCAAAGATGCCATGTGTCTAAACAAAATATAGGCCCACAACATAAAAAATACAGCAGTATCTTTCATTGTACACATGGGGTACTTTTTATCCCTGTGTTCACCAAACCCATCTTGAGTGTTTGCTGCTAAAAAGCTCATTTTTTAGTTTCGTCTGACCATAGAAGCCAGTGCCTTTTGAAGTTCCAGTCATGTCTGATAACTGAATATGCTGGAGTTTGTTTTTGGGTGAGCTATGAGAATTTTTCTTGAAACCCTCCCAAACAACATGTGGTGATATATGTGCTGTTTGACAATTTTTTTTTAAGGTTTTCTGACGCCGAGACTCAACTTTTTCTGCAATTCTCCAGCTGTGGTCCTTGGAGAGTCTTTAGCCACTCAAACTCTCCTCCTCACCGTGCATTAGGACGATATAGACACACGTCCTCTTCCAGGCAGTTTCATAACATTTTATGTTGATTGGAAATTCTTAATTATTGCCCTGATGGTGGAAATGGGAATTTTCACTGCTCTAGCTCTTTTCTTAAAGCCACTTCTATAATTTGTGAAGCTCATTTATCTTTTGCTGCACATCAGAAATATATTCTTTGGTTTTTCTCATTGTGATGAATGATTAAGGGAATTTGGCCTTTGTGTTCCTCATATTTATAATCCTGTGGAACAGGAAGTCATAGCTGGACAATTTCATGCTCCTAGTCACCCTGGTGTGCTAAAAAATGTAAATATGAATGGGAGTATACTTCAGAGATATTTTACTCATAAGAATTTCTAGGGGTGCCAATAATTGTGGCCAACATTCATTGGAGAAAAACATTTAGTTCATCATTTTCTCCCCACTTTCAATTGTTTTACTTCAATGATAGGTTAGAATTTTGTGAATTTTTTGAATGAAAGATCAAAATGATAAACAATGCAGATTTATTTTCACAGCCACCTTTGCTCAGATTTACCAAGGGTGCCAATATTAGTGGAGGGCGCTGTATATACATAATAAATATACACAGTATACACACATATATTATGTAAACAAAAAGATTTATTTTGGATAAGATTAATCGTTTGACAGCACTATAATAAATAAATAAATGTTTTGATGAATATCATATTTGCTCGCTGGGATGATTGATGATTGAGAAGTGAACTATTAAACATTCCTTAAAAGCTTGATGATATTCGATAGTTTAACATGATTTTTTTTTTTTAAATTAATAAATAAATAATGTCTGGATAATCAAGTAAAGCTAAGCTGCTTCAGTTCAGTACGTGTTCATCTTGAAATATCACCAACAATATAAAAGTTATTCTCATATTTACTTAAATCAGATTTTACAGCAAAAACACACAAGAACCTTAAGCTGAAGCTGGACGTTTGTACAGTTACACTAAAAGCCCAATGACGACTGAAGGCATTGCAGGTTTCAAATATGATTCAGTAGGCAAATTATTATTAGAGATGAAAAAGATTATAAAAACTAGTGCAACAATACTATTCAAAGGCTGAAATGTGTTTTATTCTTGAAATTTATTTGAAAACAAATTTACATTTTGACAAAATGACAGATTCAAAACCAGATCAAATTCGATATCTCTACTGCTGTGTGCAAGCGTACGCTCTTGACCCAGAGCACTCACAATGCATCAAGTTACCAAGAGAGTCAACATAAGAATAACCGCATTATTCAGAGCGTATGGATCAAAAACAACTAGTGCATAAACGCTGTGAAATGAAGCAACTCTTTGGTCAAAGGTAACAAAGGAATGTAAATATTAGTGTATATAAAAATGACTTCATATATAAAATAACTATTCTTTTTTTATGGTATATTTATTGTTGATTAGTCAAGATCTCCCATCATTATTCAAGACATTGAACACAACATAAATAGGTTTGATGGTGCACACCAACTGCAAACAGAACCAGCGCTGCATTTATTTCAATGTGAAATGAAGACTAAAATAATCAACATATGGAAAACATAAATATAATACAAACAGGTTCAATCAGTGTATTCATCCATTCGAGTTGTGTGCAGTCGAGGTCTTCAGGGTCAAAGGTCACCGAACCATCAGGTGGGATGGCTCTCACCATCACGTCTGATCTCACGTCATTGACACATTTAAAGCTTTGTGCTCATCATTTTAGGACCTTCACTGCTGCGTCTCGAATGCACTGCGCTGCTTTCTCGATCTCCTCCTGCGTCTGCTCGACAGTCACGACGACTCTGATGCTGAGGACACACACGCTCAAAAACATCAGCTTCACAGCAAAACATCATTTCATAGAGGAAATAATTCACGGCTAATCACCTTGGCAGTGGAAGAAAACGCTCTTCTTTGTCCAGGTATCGGGCCAAAGTGAGTGCGATCTGTTTGTCCAAACTCTACAGAAAGGACCAAAAATAAGAGATTATTTTCAAAGCACTTGCAATGTTGAAATGTTAAAAACTTTCTCGGTCTTTGAAAATTACTTTCTTTTTCTGGTTATATAGCCAAGGGTTAATTAATGTTATAAAATTGGCAATGTGATTGGATGAGCCATGTTTAAAAATGGTCTTAAATGCTGATAGCACATTCTGTACTGAATAGTTAAATTGCTATTTTTCTTGCACCCATAAGCAGCCTAAAATCAAACTTGATGAAATAATTGTTTATTCTAGTTATTAATAAAAGACATTTAATTATTTATTGAACACTGGAGCATCTTACATTGCTGTTTTGTTCAATTCAACACCGCACTGTGCTTATAACGATTTTGAGCAGGCCGATTAACTGACTGATATATTGAGAAAATCACATCGCCAGATTTGAAAAAAATTGAATTTGGAGGAAATGTTGTGTAGCAACGCTTTCTGCAATTTAAATATTGCATGCATTTTGTTTTATGCATATTGGCGACAACGCTCTGAAAAACATTTTTCTCCAACTATACACACTACCGTTTAAAAGCTTGGGGTTGATGAGATTTTTAAAGTTATTGAAAAGTCTCTTATGTTCACAAAGAACATAAATACAGTAAAAACAGCAATATTGAGAAATATCATTTCCTGTGATGCATCCTTGTTGAATAAAAGTGTTACTTTATTTAAAAAAAAAAAAATTTAATTAAATTAAAATCTTTTGGATGGTAGTGTAGCTTCATTTTGGTCTTTAATGTTCACTTTTCATGATCCAGGTTAGGGATGGGTGATATCTTATCGTTTGCGATATACCGGTAAAAATTCTCCCCGCGACAATAATGATAAAACCTAGTTGTTGACATATTTCTGTGTGCGGCAGTGCAGAGCGACATGGTGGAAGGCGGACGTGAAACCGATGAGGAGTTTATCACTAAACGAGGAGCTTCTTCTACAGTCTGGAACTGGTTTGGTCAGGGCTGTACAGTGTGACAAAAACATCGATCTGAGCAATGAATAAACGTACCGTTACGACAGAAGCACGTGTGCGATAAAGTTTTGCATGTGTATGAGCCTGTTTACAAACCAACAAAGACATTTATTGACATACTTCTACTCCGAATTCACTTTATAACATCAGTTGAGTGTTTGAAATATCTTACTTTTGTGACCAGACCTGGTTTCATATCACAGAATGAGGCAGAAATCCTATGTCGATTAGCACTGCATTATAATTATACTTTATTCTTATAAAAATACCCAAGATGGCTTGAAAAACACAGATAAACCATATATTGTCTTTATGTTTAAACAGTTTAAGCGTTTTGATCTTCTTTGTACTCAGCGATAGCTGGATGTCTTTTTCTCCATATCAGGGATTTCCTGGAACGTCATCAGTTATTACTTCTGTGATGCATATGACGAGTTTCTGCGCGAGGGCGCCCTCTAGCTTCCAGTATGAATGAAACAGACACTACATTACATGTGTGCTCACAACACCCTATTTTTTGTCTCTCAGTGGATGCATATGAATTATCATAATTGATATTGTTATTGTAATAAATACCAGAAAATATTGTGATATAGTTTTAAGTCCATATCGCCCATCCCTAATCCAGGTAATACCCAACTGATGAAAGTTTTTTTCCCTACATTTTCTTTTTGAAATGGTAAATACTTCATATATGACCCTGGAGCACAAAAGCAGTCTTAAGTCGCTGGGGTATATCTGTAGCAATAGCCAAAAATACATTGTATGGGTCAAAATTATTGATTTTTCTTTTATGCCAAAAATCATTAGGATATTAAGTAAAGATCATGTTCCATGAAGATATTTTGTAAATTTCCTACTGTAAATGTATCAAAACTTCATTTTTGATTAGTAATATGCATTGCTAAGAACTTCATTTGGACAACTTTAAAGGCGATTTTCTCAATATTTAGATTTTTTTGCACCCTCAGATTCCAGATTTTAAAATAGTTGTATCTCAGCCAAATACTGTCCAAACCATGCATCAATGGAAAGATTATTCAGCTTTCAGATGATGTATAAGTCTCAATTTTGAAAAATTGACACTTAAGACTGGTTTTGTGGTCCAAGGTCACATATTACAAAAGTATGTTGTTTACGGCGATGTTATTTTCATTATTACACGAGTAACACATTCAACCATATGCCGTGATAACCACACTAAGACAGCTGACTTGTTATCTGTGATCTGCTGTTGTAACGTACGTAATTGACAATCGCTCGGAGCAGCTTCAGGTCATCTGTTCTGGATCCGGTGCTGTTTTCCAGCTGCAGATGAAGAGCAGGAGCTAAAGGCTCTCCGACCACCTTCAGCCCAGGAGTCCTGCAAAAAACACCACGGAAATCATCACTAATGTCCACAAAAAACACAACCAGCCAAGCGGTGTATGAGGTCAGGAATGACTTCTAATTCATGGACACAACATATCTGGCATTTAGATTATTATTATTGCTCATATTAACTCATATAACATTGGTTTTGTTTACACAGATTGTTGAAATTTTTCTTTTTCATTAAAAAAAAAAGGAGGTAAAATGGACTTGCCCTTGTAGTGCTTTGTGGACGTGTTTGCACTTATCCTGTAACACCCTGAAAATGCCTGTGAGAGAAAATGAATAAATACAGCAATTAATGTGATGTTTTGCCCAAAACATGCTCTACACAAGAAAGTGAATGCATGTAGTTTAATTAAACTAAATGTCAGTGCTGTTGCATTCAAAAGTGAACACAAGGACTAGCAGCGTCAACTAGTATCATCACTGATCTGAATAATAATGCACACAGTTTCATGGCACAGACATTTTGAGAAAACTATATGACCCTCTTGAGCACAGGTCTGTTACTCTGGTTTACACATATATTGGCAGAATTTAATAAACAGTTTTCTGTTTGTCCAATAAGTGCTGTAAGCATTTTGACAGATATCTAAAGAATAATCTTTTTTTTGAATCATTTTTTAAAATATTTTTTCAAATACTTTGTGAAATACTTTTTATTTTAGTAAATGTTAAGTCAAATCAATTTAATTTAATTGCAGCAATATTTATATTTTCTTTAAGTTAAGTAGTGGGATATCACATATATCAGCTTTATATATCAGTCATTTTGCTCTACATAACAAAACAATAACAAACAAAAAAAACTCACTGGTCAACCACCAGTTAAAGTCACAGTAATGCAAGAATGCACATTGAGACTGCACACTTGCAGCTCATAATTAGTGTTTTTGTTTGCATGTGAGTATGTTTTAGGGCTAAAAATACATAACAGAGATCAAAAGATCCAGACTCAGCTGATAATGAGTTGATGTTGGCATGAGCGAGGCTGGTCTCAATCCACACACACTAATGTGACGAGCTGGAGTCACCTGACCTCCACTCAACTCCCACTGAGAGAGCCATCAGAGCCAGATCTCCCCCGAGGAGAACCAGTCTGAGCGCTGTCTCACAACTTTCATTCATCTCACACCGATGAGCTCAGAGACAAACACTGTGCCACTCATCAATGCTGAAGTGTTCATTGACAAATACAGGATAAGGATTTTAATACATTTTCAGACAGAAACTTCTACTACCCGATTACATACTTCACAGCTGAGCATAACTAGAAAAATGTATATTCGCTACAGAAATTTCCATCCTTTAAGACTCATTAAATTTCTGTCCCTAGTCGCCAAGATGCTCTGAGTTGTTAAGAGTTGTTTCTATATGGTTGCTTTTGGCCCAAGTCACAAATAGTGAAGGATATTGTGGTCCATTGATATGACATAGTTTGCTTGTCAGTGTAAGTCTGAAAAAATGTTTTTTTTTTCCTTTTAACGTTAGCCAAGCAAAAGTCTGATCATATTTAAAGGGGTCATCGGATGCAAAATTCACTTTTACATGTTGTTTGAACATAAATGTGTGTTGGCAGTGTTTGTACACATCCACCCTATAATGATAAAAATCCACCCAGTGTTTTTTTTTTGTTTTTTTTTTAAATCCCGATAAATCCAAACCACCTGTCCTAATAATGTGCTAGTTAATAAGTTTCACGATGAATGCGGCTGAAGTTAAGAGTCTCTCAGAGAGAGTCTCGGAAGAGAGGGGCGGGGTCAGCAGAGCTCATTAGCATTTAAAGCAACATGCAACAAAACGGCTTGCTGTAAACAGAGCTGATTTTGACAAAGTAAAAAGGGTGTTGTTTTACACTACCATTGAGAAATTTTATCCAAAGTATGTTATAGACTTTTCATTAAGACCCTAAAGAATCATATCAGCTTGTGGAAAATGGGCATCCGATGACCCCTTTAAGGTTTTATTCAAATGCCTTAACTAAAAGTGGCTAAGTAATGCTGGCCTAGCAAATACAGTTAAAAATAATGCCCATTGTCTATATGAAAGTATGTTTGAGTGTCGCTGCATATGGTTTGGATCAGCTCACTATCAGAGGGTCTCTTTAAAGTCCAGCCAATTCAGTTAGCGGAAACAGAAAAGAAATGCTCAGTCATGTTATATTACAAGAGGGAAAATAATCATATTCCACGTGTATATACGAGGAGGTAGATTTAGCAAATGAAAAAGTTAATAATATACTAAATAACTGGAAAAAATAAAATAATGCATTTGTTTTTGTTAATGTAAGTGTTGTTACCTGGATCTTCCTCCATGATGTTGAGGGCTTCAATAGCAGCAGAGGCCAGCATGGGTGGAAGAGACGCTGAGAAACAGTAACCCTGACCTGACAGACGCTGACAACATGACAAAACACATTCATATTCAATCACCAACTCACACCATAATATACTGATGTTCATTTTTGAGTACAATAATTATGGGAAACAGAAAATCTTCTTTAGAAGGCAAGCAGTGAAGGATCCTTCTGGATTTGTGATCTTCACAAAGGATATATAACACGTATTTAAATAAAGCTTGGTGGGCCACAATGATTTGTACATGAGAAGTTTGGAGACAGTGGTTCCTGCTGGAAAAACTATGCAAGCCACTGAATAAAAAATAACTGCAACTTTTAATCTCACAATTCTGACCTTTTTTTTGTTGGAATTGCAAGTTTTTCTTACACAATTCTGACTTTTCTTCTAATATTTGCACGATATAAAGACGCAGCTGTGTGTTATGAAGTCAGAATTGCGAGATATAAACTTACAATTGTGAGGGGGAAAAAAAGAAGAGAATTTTAAGATAAAAAGTCGCAATTACCTTTTTATTAAAACAATTTATTCAGTGGTGGTGACGGGCTTCCATAATAAAAAAAAATACAAAATTTGTAAGAATGATATAAAGTGATAAATTATAAATATGCTTATAACTTTCCATGCAGAGTCCAACAATACCACATTCATCAGGGTCAGCAATATCAGCAATATCTATTTGAATAAGATCATAAACTACTGGATCTTTGTAACACTTTGAAACTTATTTAAGCATCTTTGGAGAAAAACAAATTAGTACAAAGTGTCAAATTTTCATCAAAATTGGACTCACAGGTTATCACAGTAAGTTATTGATTTTTGAGTCTTAAGGGGAATTTTTCAAAGTAATTAGGCAATAAAATTGACTGTGTCGATGCCAAACAAGAAACAAGGACATTAATCCACTGGCATATTAAAAATATGTCTTTACAATGTTATAAGGAATTCAAATGTTTTTATTTTAATGTTATATTTATATAAAGTCTTTGATATTCAACTGAAGTTGGTCTTGTAATTGCTTATTATGCATTTCAAGACGTAAACTTTGAGTTTTCTTGAGCAACCGTTTTCTCATCAGTGAAAGCGACTGTATGAAAATCTGCAAACGCTGCACAAGCTGCTCAGATTATTGACGCTCCATATGCATTTAAACAGAGCGTGTGGATTCACTTCCTTCACATCATTAAAGGGAAGAACGGATCTGATATGATCCGTGCGATTCGCAAGAGAATTATATGAAAGTCAAATATGCACGGAAAAGAATAAATCACTTATCACAGTACTCAGTGCATCAAAACTCATATGTAAAGAGGATGGCATAATCCATAATGTGCCATATCAGAGGATTCCTGTCGATTACCAACCTTCAGATAGTCTAAAGAAACTGTGTTATTTAACAGACAGGGTTACTGATGCAAGAGCTTCTGCTTTTCTAGGGATCTGGATCACATTTCAGTGACTATAGGTTACATGAGGATAACTGTGCTCTTAGGTCCAGATTTAAAAACGCATATGTATATAATTACAGTTTTATCTCCAGAATATAGAAACCATATGTATAGAAATATACATCAAAGGAAACTTCTTTTGATCATTTAAACAATAACCAGAAAGCCAAACCTTTTGAGAGTGTGTAAAATACACACCGACTAATAAAATCCTTTGCTTACTGAATACAAAGACAAACCCAACATCAAATATTGAGATTAAAGGATATTTCAGGTTATTTTCGGCTGCCAGTATTTGCTGTAAACACATCGCTTACTCACAGATGGACATACAGTGAGTCAAAATGACTGTCTGTGGAAAAATGAACAGCAAGCCACAGATGATATAAATAAAAATTAGGCTAAAGCTAGGATTTCTAGTTTCTGGCTTCCATTCAAAGTCGGATGTAGGATATTCCTGTGCAATATCTCTGACTTCAGACCGTAAAGTTGTTCCAGTGCCCTGCACTAAGAAGATAACGTATAAAAACAGGACACTGCCATTAGATTTGCAGTCTTTCTGAGTTGAATGGAACGCTATAGTAGACTGAATATACCTTTAATAAACTGTCATTTCAGAAAGTACGCACAATGGTTTTGTAGTCATACCTGATGATCAATAACGAACGATCGTCCACAGCAGAAACCTCCGATGGACGCCAGCGCATTCTCCATGTTGGCACTGATGAGGTCAATATCATCCATCTGGGATTAAAACACACATGCAGTTTGTGCTGAATCGTTATTTTACACCTGAGTTCCTGAAACTGTAGAGACGTTTATATTGCGTACGTTGACCCCATAATGCTCTGTGACTCCTCTTCCGTGTTCTCCAAGCACACCGAAAGACATGCTCTCCTCCAGAAAGATTCGCACTTTATATTTGTACTTCAGTTTCACCTGGAAAAGAAGATGCAGCCATTAAAACATCAGTCCATGTGGAAATCATAACCAGTGCAATATTACAATAGCAGCACTTCAGACGTAAACATAAATGATACTGCTCTGACTGTTTAATGTGTTCTTGGTGGATGAGATGTAGGTCTGTGTAAGTTTCTATTCTCAAAAAGATGGAAATTATATCCTTTAGAAAAGTAATAACACCTGTCTTACAATTTGAGGCATCAGTTATCTCCGTAGGACAAAAGTGCAGAAATGTGACATTTAGGGTTCGTTTAAATCCTGTAAAACTTACACACAATACTCTGTAAAAAACCAGTCTACTTTCTCTTTTCATTTTTAAAGAGACAATTCACCCAAAAATGAAAATTCATCCTTACGTCGTTCCAAACCCATTAGTCTTTAAACTCTCATTTACATGTGAATAAAAGCATTAATTAAAACTGATCATCATACACAGTGACTGTGTCTCTTCAGAAGACACGGATTAAACAGCTCAATTCATATGGATTTATTTAAATCTCTTAATGAATGTTTTGAAGTGTCACGAGTTTTAGGTGAATAGATTTTTAACGGAGGAACAGAAATCTCTCAGATTTCATTAAAAAAAAAAAATCTTCATTTGTGTTTCATAGATGAACAAAAGTATAACAGGTTTGGAATGACATGAGGGTGACCGAAGTTTCATTTTTGGGTGAACTATCCCTTTAATTCAATGCGTTTCTTTGAAATTATTTGTCAAATGTACTCACAATTTGTGAGTGAAACTTGTTTCAAAGTAAATCCAACACCATTTTCTTTTTAGTATAGTATTAGTGACGCTTTCCTTAGCAAACACCACAGAGTTAGACGACACATTTTCTCATATTCTGTTTTTTTCAACTTTATTCAGCTTTTCTGTGACCCTGTGACCCTGGACCACAAAACCAGTCATAAGGGTCAATTTTGAAATTGAGATTTCTACATCATCTGAAACCTGAATAAATAATCTTTCCATTGATGTATGGTTTGTTAGGATCGGACAATATTTGGCTGAGATACAACTATTTGAAAATCTGGAATCTGAGGGTGCAAAAAAATCAAAATATTGAGAAAATCTCCTTTAAAGTTGTTCAAATGAAGTTCTTAGCAATGCATATTACTAATCAAAAATGAAGTTTTGATACATTTACAGTAGGAAATTTACAAAATATCTTCATGGAACATGATCTTTACTTAATGTCCTAATGATTTTTGGCATAAAAGAAAAATCAATAATTTTGACCCATACAATGTATTGTTGGCTATTGCTACGAATATAAGCGACTTAAGACTGGTTTTGTGCTCCAGGGTCACATAAAATAAAGCAGATTTGTGATAACTTTGCAAATGTATTAAAAAGGAAAGATTTTTATAAAGCTGTCTTACCAGTTCAGGTAGTGGACAGATATCTGCAGTGTTGATATAGAGTCCCTCAACGACAATGAACCGCCGGATTACTTTCGCCTTACGTGGATTCTGATGAAAAACACAAAAATAATAAGAACGAATGAACCAGTGTGTATACCTGTATAGTGACACACCAAACAAACAGCTGCTGTGCATCAGCTCTACTTTTCCTGTTGTGCTCTGACTGAGTGAATGCTAGACATTGCTAAAGTCTTTTTGAGTGGTTTTTAGCGTGGATAGATCATGTAAATGTAAATCTTACTGCACTTTATTATCTGTGCATGTTTTACTAAAGAAGGAAAGTTTGTTTTTCTAATCTAGCATCAAAAAGGAACAATTTTCTCTACTTCAAAAACATTTCTGTTGACAAAAAGGCCACATGGACAGAGAAAAATATTATAATAACCAATAAAGTCACTTTTCACTGTAGTCAAATCCCAGTTGTTAAAATCGGTGACGCTTTATTTTAATGTGCTGTTGTTGTAGTGTACACAAATAAGTACTGAGTAATATTAATTAACAAAATATACTAAATACAGGGTTAGGATTAGAGTTTGTTGTTTGTAATTATGCATAATTTAATTTACTATAGTAAGTAAATGTAACATGTAAGAAGGACACTGTGCTACCTTAAAATCAAGTCTGTATTATTTACTTTAATATTTATATATTGCACACTATGTTTCTATGGAGGGCCAAATTACTCAAAATTAAATCGTTAAACAAATGTTGAAATATATAAATAAATCGTTAAATAAACAAATACATAAATAAATATTTATTCATTCATTCATTCATTCCGTGCCGACAACCATAACCCTAAAAAAAATGTAATGCGGAGGAAATAAATAAATGTATAAATAAATTAGTGCTATCAAACGATAAATTGCGATTAATCGCATACAAAATAAAAGTTTTTGTTTGCATAATATATATGTGTTGTTTGTATATTTATTATATATATATATATATATATATATATATATATATATATATAAATACACACATACAGTATATATTTTGAAAATATTTACGTCTATATTTCTATTCAAATATTTTACATTATAAATAAATAAATATATTTAATATATAAACATTACCTATTTTTCTGAAATAAATACATGCATGTGTGTGTATTTATATATACATAATAAATATACACAGTACACACACATATATTGTGTAAACAAAAACTTTTATTTTGGATGCGATTAATCGTGATTAATCGTTTGACAGCACCAAAATAAATAATATGAATAATTAAATAAATCAATATATAAATGAATGAATGAATATTTATTTATTAATTTCTTTATGTCTTTAATTATTTAATTATGTATTTAACAATTTATTTATATATTTCAACATTGATTTAATTTTGACTAACTTGGCCTTCCATATGGTTCACCAGGAGATATACATTAAGTACTTCATGTTGTGTGTGAATTTCTCTTCAGTGTCAGCTGGTCAAACCCTCCTCACCTTCTGATCTTCAATCTCCTGCTCCTTCAGAAGGCGCTCAAGATCCTCCATATCGTTGTGTTTGAAGTATTTGACGAAGCTGCGTGAAGCCTGCAAGCCTTTCTGAATGGAGAAACACGCTGCCTCGTCGCTGAGAAAACAAGAGAGACGGACAGATCAGGACGCTTTCTCATCTCAGGACGTCCCGGGTGAGGAGGCAGTCCTCTGTGGAAAGGCTGTTGGGTTCAGCAGGATCTTACACAAAGATGATGTCTCCTCTCTTGGAGTAGGCTGGGATAGCGCTGGCGATGGTGGCGAAGCCATATGAGTAGATAATGGCCTCCTCTGTTCTCATGAACCTCGCCAATCGCTCCTCTAACTCCAGATGAACATCTGTGAAACACTTCAGTGCTGTAAACTGACGCAGTAACACGAGACAGACAAATACTCGAGATGATAAATCTACCAACCGAAGGTCCCATAGAAGCCTCTTGGTCCACACGTCCCTACACCGTACTTCTTGAGCGACGACAAAGCCTTCAACTGAAAACAAATGAACGGCACTGTAAGGCTCTGTGGATTAATGCTTTTGTTAATGTACGGAAAGATTTTAATCAGGAACAGAATTTCATAATGAACTTTATTCACCTTCGACATTCCTCATTGAGTTAATCACAATTGTCATCATTTACTTTGCTTAATGCATGTTCCACATCACATCGTTCATGACTCAGTGTATGCTACGCCAATAAAAACATGTTTTTTATGTTTATAACGTCACAACACAGCAGTAAAAATAGGGGAAAACAACTGTGAAAGCCATTTCATGTTGTCTTAAAGGTATATGTGGTATATAGCAGTGCTGAGTTTATATTTGCTTAGTGGCACGAACTAAAAAGTTAAGCTGGTTTGGAAACAGAACAATTATTACATTTTGTTGAAAGGTTATGATTATAGAATTATATTTTAAAAAATAGAGACAACTTAGATTTCATGTCAACTTGAGAAGTCTGAGTTAATGTCAATCATTTGTAACTTTCGTTAGTTTGTTAACTCAACAGAAGAGAATTAATTTGTTTCTGTGTGTCATTATATTAGTTGAACACTTTAAAACAAAACATTTATTTATTAGTGCTGTCAAACGATTAATCGCATCCAAAATAAAAGTTTTCGTTTACATAATATATGTATGTGTGCTGTGTTTATTTATTATGTATATATAAATACACAAACACTTACAGTATATATTTTGAAAATATTTACGTTAATATATTTATATCATTATATTTTATATTATATATAAATATTTAATATATAAACATAACATATTTTTCTGAAATATATACATGTATGTGTGTGTTTATATATACATAATAAATATAACCAGTACACACTCACATATTATGTAAACAAAAACTTTTATTTTGGATGCAATTAATTGTTTGACAGCACTAATATTTATCTACCATTAATAGTTGTGTGCCTTTTTTTTGTGGAAAGATTTTACTTTAAGCAAAGATGCATTTAATTGATAAAAAGTGACAGTACAATAAGGCAGTCCGTTTCCACCACTGAATAAAATAAATTAATAAAAAAAAAAAAAAGGTTATTGCGACTTCTCACAATACTGACTTTTCTTCGATATAAAATCACAGTTGCGAGATATAAAGTCAGAATTACGATTTATAAAGTCACAATTGCGAGATAAAAACTCGTATTTCTCACGATTCCAACTTTTTTTCTCAGAATTGCGTGATATAAAGTTAAAGTCCAGTTTTGAGGAGGGAAGACTGATATGTTCTCTGAATTGTGAGTTTATATCTCGCAGTTCTGACCTTATTTCTCAGAACTGCGAGTTTGTATCACGCAATTATGAGAAAAAAAGTCAGAATTGTGAGATAAAAAGTCGCAATTACCTTTTAAATTTTTTATTCAGTGGCGGAAACGGGCTTCCATAGTACAAGCATTTCAATTGCAACTAAAGATTGTAAATTCTATTCATTATTTTTTTTCCAGAAAAATATTTAACATTGATAATAATCAGAAATGTTTCTTGAGCAGCAAATCATAATATTAGAGTGATTTCTGAAGATCATGTGACACTGAAGACTGGAGTAATGATGCTGAAAATACAGCTTTGATCACAGAAATAAATTACATTATAACAGATTTCCATAAAAAAGTTATTTTTAATTGTAATAATATTTCACAATTTTACTGTTTTTAATCACATAAATGCAGCGTTGGCAAATATTTAAAAAACATTAAAAACTCATACAGCTAGTAAGTGTAAGTGCCATTTAAATTACGCCTTTCAAATCAAATCCAGCGCTGATATTTTTATTCATCAAGCTGTATTTAGCATTAAAGAGCAAACTGCACATTACAATCAGGAGCAGCTGTGATGTACATAAATGTGACGAATGGAAAAGCGCTCATAATGCTACAAACCTTTACGCGCTCATTGTCGAGCAGACCCAGGAAGTTAAATGAGGCAAAGTTAATGCACTCTTTCCCATTTACAATGATTCTGTGGCTTGGAGGCCTGTAAAAGAAAAACACGGCCTTCAGTCAGCATCGTTTCCACAGCACACAGCCATTATTACACCATACGCAGCAGACAGAGCTGTGATGGATTCAAATGAGGGGTTTATTCAGAAATGTCTCCACTTGCTAACTGTACACAAGACGTACCCCGTGACCACATCGTAATTTAGGGAAGGATGGTCTTTTGATACGGGAGGAACCAGCGGCTCAGGCTGCCACTCCTCAATCAACTCCTCCTTCTCCTGAAATACACAGCAATAAAGGACACTTTACAGGGGTTATATTAGGCAAATGCATCACTGAACATGCACTAACAATTAAAACTACTTGAAAAGCATTTATTAATCTTATTTAGTGTTGATTTCAACATCTACTAATACATTATTTTAATCAAAAGTTGGATCTGTTGATATTTAATCAATATCACTGACAATCAACAGTATTTTTATTACATTAAAAAAAAAACTAATAAATAAAGTAACAAACGTATTGCTCATTGTTGGTCAGTTTTAGTGAATGCATTAATTACTGTTAACTAATGGGACCTTATGTTGTAAAGCGTCTCTGAGAAAGCTTAGAAAATAAAATCAAAGCAATATTTCCAATTTCCTGTGTTGAAGTTTCTGGATCAGTTTCTGATTATCGGTATATCAATCATATCAATCCATGATTTCTGGAATCATATTGTGATTTACTTTACAAATTTCTAAATTGTTGTTAGTTATAAATTAATTTTTTGCATTGATCTTATGCAGATTTTAGTTTGGTTAATTGCAACTAACTGAATAATAATCAAATACAGTTCTATAGTAAACAACTAACAAACAGCAAATTTATAATTCACATTAATATTTAAAGATTAATATGACCCTGGAGAAACAAAACCAGTCTGAAGTCGCTGGGGTATATTTGTAGCAATAGCCAAAAATACACTGTATGGGTCGAAATTATTGATTTTTCTTTTATGCCAAAAATCATTAGGATATTAAGTAAAGATCATGTTCCATTAAGATATTTTGTAAATTTCCTACTGTAAATATATCAAAACTTCATTTTTGATTAGTAATATGCATTGCTAAGAACTTCATTTGAACAACTTTAAAGACGATTTTCTCAATATTTAGATTTTTTTGCTCACTCAGATTCCAGATTTTCAAATAGTTGTATCTCAGCCAAATATTGTCCGATCCTAACAAACCATACATCAATGGAAAGATGATTTATTTAAATCTCAATTTCGAAAAATTGACACTTAAGACTGGTTTTGTGGTCCAGGGTCACAAATGTGTAGCATTTTATTAATGAGAATGAAAAAAGTTCAGTTTGTTGCTTTACTTGGATACAAAACGTGCAAAATATGACACAAATATTTCAGCATTCAAATGTCTGAGGTCAGTAAGACTAAGAAAGTAATATGTTTATTTAGAAAGGATGGATTGAACTGATTAAAAGTGAGAGTAGATATATTTGTAGTGCTACAAAAGATTTCTATTTCAAATAAATGCTGTTCTTTTAAACTTTTTATTCATCAAAGAATCCTGAAAAACATGCGTTACCGTTTCCACAAAAATATGAAGCAGCACATTTTCTGAGCACTGATAATAATAATAATAATAATAATAAAAAGTTTCTAGAGCAGCAATTCAGCATATTAGAGTGATTTCTGAAGATCATGTGACACTGAAGACTGGAGTAATAATGCTGAAAATACAGCTTTGATCACAGAAATAAATTACATTTCAATATATATAACAATGGAAAACAGTTTTTGGGAATTGCAATAATATTTCACAATATTACTGTTTTTACTATACTTCTGATCAACTAAATGGAGCCTTGATGAGCAGAAGAGACTTTCAAAAACATTACAAAACTATACCGACCCCAAACTTTTGAACGGCGGTGTACAATAAGGTTGCTTGAATCACCAAACACACACACATTATAAAACGAACTAGATTATAAACAAATGATATTCAATGTGCATAATGGCTCTCTCACCTTTTCTGTGAGGTCTGATCTCTCCTGAAGTTTATATGTTTTGGAAAACAGCAGTCTGATAATCCATAAAATGAGGATACCTTCTAAAATCAAATGATATGCTGGTGCCTAGAAGAGAAAATAACAAGACTATTATAACACAAACTGCATCAGCTCAATAAACCAACTTCTGATTCACATTCTTTATGAATGATTTTAACTGGAAGATGTTTTGTAGAGGAAAAACGCTGAAAGTTTGCAACACTTAAATACATAGTGTGCATGAATCTGCTCTTTTTAAGAGGTTTATCAGATGTCTGTACAGCATTATTAAGATTTCCAGATCACCTAAGTGTGCTGACTTGGCAAGAGAATTGTTTATTTTATTTAATTAGTCAAGTTGCCCATTAGTGTCTTGTCTTATAATGGTGTTACAGCAGTTAAATGCAATTAACATATGCATTTCAAAGGGAAAACACACCATACAGGTTTGTTGACAGTTTAATCACCCATCCTAACACACAAAAAGAAAATAAATGGAGCTACAGCATTAAGAATAAACAGCATACAGCCCATAAAAAACAATTTCATCCATTTACACCAAAATATTATCACAGTTGTAGTTACTACAATGACTTGGAGTCAGCCACAAAATGAAAGACCGATCTTGAAAGCTTAAGTTACATTTTTAAGGAAAGCTCTAATAATCATCACGGTTTTACAATAACAGTAACAAAGTCTAGTATTTTGACAGGCTCTGTGGTTAAAGAAGTAAATGTGTATTAATGTGAGAGAGTCTCACCTCTCTGACTGAGTTATTACTGTTCACTGCACTTCCTGGAGTTACATTATGAGAGAATACTTACGATTATATGTGAAACAGAGCCAAATACACTCACACAGCCCGGTGCTGTTTAAACGAATGAACTTGACAAAGCCTGTCGATATTTCTACTAACTGAAAAATCAAAAAAACAAAAGAAGAAAGTTGTAGTTACCTCGTAAAAAGCTTGCACCATCTCTACCAACACCCACTGTTGCCCCGACGCCATTTTGACTGACTCACGTGACCGCGCGCGTCCCTGACGCCATCACGCGGAAGATTAGCGTCAGCGCAGTCTTCCTGTGCGGGTGGGTTTTTATTTTATTTATTTATTTATTTATTTATTTATTTTTATTTATAAGATAATAAATGTGTTTAAATAATAAATAAATAAATAAATAAATAAATAAATAAATAAATAAATAATATTGACACTTGAAAATACCTTCATTCAATTTCACAAAACGAAGCAGATTTTCTGGTCACTTTCTGTGTGAGTCTGACACCTAGTGGACTTTTTGTTATCTGTGAATGTGCACTAACATTGACCACAAAACCAGTCATAAGGGTCAATTTTTTGAAACTGAGATTTATACATCATCTGAATAAATAAGCTTTTTTTTTTTGGTTTATGGTTTGTTAGGATAGTACAATATTTGGCCGAGATGCAACTATTTGAAAATCTGGAATCTGAGGGTGCAAAAAAATCTAAATATTGAGAAAATCTCTTTTAAAGTTGTTCAAATGAAGTTCTTAGCAATGTATATTACTAATCAGAAATGAAGTTTTGATATATACCAATTTATACCATAAGGTAGGAAATTTGCAAAATATCTTCATGGAACATGATCTTTACGTAATATCCTAATGATTTTTGGCATAAAAGAAAAATGGATAATTTTGACCCATACAATGTATTGTTGGCTATTGCTACAAATATACCTGTGCTACTTATGACTGTTTTTGTGCTCCAGGGCCACATCTGAAGTCTCACAAGCTGAGCTAAATGGGTACGGCATGGACACTATGTGTCATTTTTATAGGAAAACGCATTCATAATGCAAATAAAAAATGATGAGGAATGTCTCACATGTCCAGTATTCATATTTCACACCCATCTTTTATTTAAGCAGAATAAAGACAGTCTGCACATGACCGTTGAGCTTGTTCTGCTGTAAACACATGGGCTAATGTCGTTTATACTGCTATGTTTCCGTTGAGTCAGTGTGTCATGAGTTCATTATCTAACCTCAGGCCAACACACAGTCATTGAAGAGATCATTACGTCCTCGGCTTGGGCAGTTTAAACTATTCACCAGAGATTACTGACAAAACGTATCACAGTTTCCACAAAAACATGAAGCAGCACTGTTTTCAACACTGATAATCAGAAATGTTTGTTGAGCAGCAAATCAGTATATTAGAGTGATTTCTGAAGATCATGTGACACTGAAGACTGGAGTAATGATGCTGAAAATACAGCTTTGATCACAGAAATAAATTACATTTGAACAGATTTTCACATAGAAAACAGCTATTTTAAATTGTCATAATATTTCAAATTATTTGTTTTACTGTACTCTATAATAAATAAATGCAGCCTTGATGAGTACAAGAGACTTTTTAAATGTAGCCTATTATGTGTGAAAACTGTCAGCTTATTCTTAAGTCTTACCTAATTCTTGCATATAAACATGTTTAACAGATCAAAACATTTATTTATTTGGTAGTCTTTCCTGTAAAAAAAGAAAAAAGAAAAAAAAAAGCAGATGAAAATGTGGTTTCTCATGATGGATGCATTATTAATAAACTAAAAGATTTGATAAACTGTTTCACTTTTGTCTACGTTTAATATTAATAAAATGATTCAGCATATTAAATCCCTACCATTTATTTTACACCTGATTACATCGACACTCGACATATTTTGCAAAAATGAGTAAAAAGCAATAATGCGTGTAAAAAATATTTATTTTGACAGAACACATTGGGTAATCGACCAGCTGACACAATGTAAACTAACATGAGTCTGACATCAACAAAGCTGAGCTTGTTTCCCTGATGCTGAAATCCATCCGCAGTACAACAAAGGCAGAGAGGAGATTTATTGTCCTGTATTGCATGTTGGCTGACAACACTTTGGCCACACATTAAATAATATTGCATTGAAATTAAAAAACACCAAGATAGGCTTCTCAATGTCTTTATCATCACAACATCACATATCCGCTCTGATTTCTGCCACCGTTTCAGTCCAGCACACGGCATGAGCCTCATGAAACATGAACACAGCGACAATTTGCATCAGAAATTCAGTTCACATAAGACCTGTGTTATGCTTTTCTTTCAAGAACGAGGCCTTAAAGGGACAGTTCACCCAAAAAAATTAAAATTCTGTCATCATTTACTTCTTGTTGTTGTTGTTTCGTTCTTCTGCGGAGCACAAAAGCAGATATACTGAAGAATGTGTGTAACCAAACAGTTACTGCTCCCCATTGACTACTATAGTATGAAAACACACTGCTTGGTTACTGAAGAATGTGTGTATAACTGCTTTTGTGTTCAACAGAAGAAACTTATACAGGTTTGGAACAACATGAGGGCGAGTGATGACAGAATTGTCATTTTTGAGTGAACTGTCCCTTTAAATGGCTAAAAAAAATAGGGTTACACACCAGAGAAACCTCTGAGCGAGATGTATTTTGAAGGTGTGGAACGACTCGATTCAGTTTAAAATCAAGCAGAATTACAGTCAATTTAAGACAATGTCGCAGCAAACGTTAAAACATTTGGTCATGTGATGCGGGTCACATTTGCATACCTTCTGGTTTATTTTCTACATCCATAAAGCGCGCCGTCCACACTGAAAATGCACTGACGGAGATCTCTGACCATAGTGTGTACTCGCCCTAAGACGGACATGCCAGCAAAACTAAGAACAAAACACAACAGCAGCAAAACAAGGGAAATAATTTAAGGGAGTATTGTGGCAGACAGAGTGCAGATACAGTATATACAAACATAAAGCACTTGAGAAAAGAGTACAGTTAACAGGGACCAATGCACAGATACATTTAGCATTTATATGTTCAAACCGACATGGGAATTCACTTGCATTTATAACAAATCAAATACAAGTCATCTTTTGACTTTCTCAAAGTCAATATTTGAAGATTCTACATTTTCATCTGGCAAATATTCACTATGACACAGCAGGCCTTATTAAAATAGCACAAAAATACCAAGCAGCTAAAAGGATTTTACCCTTTATGATAATTCATAAACCTCACAACACTGGGTCGAAAATGAAGGGAACTAATACACCCAAATATACAGTTTGTGAGACGCTACTGTAAAATAATTACATTTTTGTCTATACCATTTAAAAGTTTGATTTTGTCATAGCATTGGCAATACTGGATTTAAAGAGGCTTCAGAAGACTGTAGTCATTTCTATCTTGACCTGAGTGAAGAATAGGAGTGTTCACTGTATAATAACCCACAGCCGGCTGAAATAATTGACTGAAATTAGCAGAAAATCTAATTAAACTGCCTGCTTAGTCTTGAAGACAGTCAAGAGATGAATCTCACAAAAACATGTCCAGGACAAGTTCACTTGCCCCCCAAAATTATATATATATATATATATATATATATATCTGATCTGAATAAAAAAAAATTATGCATAAAAATAAAAAAATGATATATATATAATTTTATAATATATACAGTAATTAATAATATCATATGCAATTATTAATTATTATTATTATTTTATTCAAATCAGATATTTTTGCATTATGATAATGAGAAGTGAAGTGTGTGGAGGTTATTAAATTATGAACATAACATCACAATGCAATAATATTAATGGCTTTTTCTTCTTTTTGGGGATGTAAATATAATCAGGACTTGTTCTTGACAGGTTTCATGAGATTCAACACCACATTATTGAGAGAATGTACTGTAACTCTATGTCCTAGGACAATATTTGAATAAAACTACAGCAGTAGGCAAGAGAGAGTGCAATGACCCCAGAAATCAGTCTGTGACTTTGTAATATAAAGGCCTTTCAGTAAATAAGGTACCCATTTTATATTTCCATAATATTTTGGTTGGATCAAGTGGACGACCTCTACAAGCAAGCAATAAATTTCAGCTGGCGTTGCGTCTTTTACTAAGGAGCCCCTAAGGGAACATAGTAATGTAAAAAATATGAGATGGGGGAAAAAATTGTCAATACTTTTGCATTCACCTAAGAAAATTTACATTCGCTCGCAAAAGTACTGCGTTCCCCCCAAAAAAGTTTCATTCGCTTACAAAACATTTGTACTCTCCCAATAAACTTTTGCATTTGCTTGCAAAAGTATTGCATTCCCCCCCAAAAAGCACTGAAATAAAGTTTTTTACTTCAGTCTCATATTATTTCCAGTTGTGTATTCAATGCACAAAGTTTTTCAGGCAAGCAAATGAGATCATTTTTTCCTCCCATCTTATGCTTTCCAAGACTATGTCCTAATAGGAGCTCCATACTTTTACACACAGAAATAGGATCTTATTGTGCATCTCAATGAGTCCAGTCATCTATGGCCAATAGGTGGCGCTGTTTTGTGGCCAAGTTACCTGAGTAAATTTACTCACATCACAGTTCTCATTACCTTATTTATTGAAATGCCCCTGTAATCATAGCTACATCGATAAAGAGCACTAGAACTAATCAAAAATCATTTTATACATTTTTTCTGTACACTATCTATAGCTTTAGTTGCTTTACATCAAGTTACGTACGTACATTGAAGGAGAAACGCCACTCATGCCTTTCAACATCAGTGATTATGCTAATCTGAAAAATTATTACAATGAAAACACAAAAAAAAACAAGAAATGCAAATTGGAACATTGTAAACAGCAAAGTAACAATCACATTTCCTTAAAAATGGCGTTTGTTGTGCTCACGTTTAAACACAAAGTACTTCCTGTCATTCCACTGCACTGAGCAGTTTGGCACCGCATGACTGTAAGCAGCCACTTTCTCATAAAAACATTGTTGTCGGCTCCAAGCTGATCACTGAATCAAAAATAAAAGCAGTCTATTCATGGCGAAACGAGCAAACAAAAGAGAACCAACCCAAAACGACTGTTCGCATCGGTTCCAGACCCACAGATGTGTGCGATGAAAAGCAACAGTTTACAGCAAACCACAGAAGAAAGCAGGGACACACTTTGCACTTCTAGGCGTCGAGGGGCATGCGATGAAGCAGTGACGGAAACAACACTGAAGCGCTGTGGGATCCTGTTGTCCGAGGCAGGACGGCCTCTTTACCATGGAGCACACAACTGTCCATGTGTTTGCTGGGTAAGAATGAGGTGAAAAGTTGCCGCCGGGGCACTGGAGAGCTGCTGGAGGGGAACCAGAGAGCAGAAATAGCTCATCACGGGACCCTGCGGAAAATATCACACTGATTAGCTTCATACAAAGAGGCTGACCACTGCTGTAAAGCTTCCAGCGCTTTCAATATTTAAGCCCACAAGTGGGAATGTTTAAGTTCGAATAGCTTGCAGGAGCGTGATTAGTGATGAGTTTTCCTGTTTTGGTGTGATGATGTTTAATGACCCTGACAAACTCTGTAGTCCCTTTTAACCACTTGTTAGCAACTGCTGTTACGAAGACGACATGCAACTGTAAGGCAGATGATAGTGCTCCTTAAAGGAGACCTGTTATTAAGATGCAATATAAGTCTCTGGTTTCTCCAGAATGTGTCTGTGAAGTTTCAGCTCAAAATCCCCACAGATCATTTATTATATAATTTTGAAAATGCCTATTTTGAGTGGAAGCAGAAACAGGCTGTTTTCGTGCATGTCTCTTTAAATGCAAATGAGCTGCTGCTCCCCGCCGCCTTTTCCAGAATACAGCTGTGCCTTTACAGCTCCTACCTCAGATACTCTGCTAAAAAACATCTGTTTGGTTTTCATTATCATGTCTATCACGCTGAAATCATGCATTTTGAAAGCCATATCAGTTTAAACCTCTGATATAGGGTATTCTGAGCGCACACATCTGAAACACGCGCACAGAAAGTGGCTGTCATATGGCATGTGAGCACTAAACTAAGCTCTCTTTCATGTCTTATTGCGCTTAAACTGTCAAATATACAAAGGTTTATGTTAAAACACACAGGATTTACAAAAACACAGTCGGTTATGTCTGTGAAGGTAAACAGCTGGGAAAGAAATCGCATGTTTATATTAGATCTGTGTATTAAGCGACAGCAGCGTAATAGACAGTACCTACTGCTGTCTATGCTGTTAATATGACCCAACAATAAAATAAAAACAGAAAATCACTCACTGCTATAGTCTATAACTGTAATAAGAAGGCATTTCTTACTTAAATGCTACTTTTAACTGCTCTAGCGTGCAGATAAACAGGCGGATTGTGTGCGGCTCACTAAAGGCGGGGTCTCTGCTAATACGGCAGTGTCTGTTAACAGTCGTGGGCGGGGTTTGTAAAACATGACATCACATTTTTATCATTTTTATCATTATAGGGTGGTTGTGTACACACTCTGCCAACACACATTTATGTTCAAACAACATTTAAAAGTGAAATTTGCATAAGGTGAAATTACACAATGGATGGCACAGATTTTTTTTTACAACCTAATGAATCTTAAACAAAATGCCTAGTGTTTGGCTCCATTATGGCATCCGTGTATTTAATTGATAATCTAGGCCCTCTTGTCTTGTCATATGTTTGAGCTAGAAGTTGATTGTACCTTGTTTTACTTATGTTTTATGTTTTCAAATTTTATTTTTGTTGGGTGCATTATAATTTTCGGATTTTTGTTATTTAAGCGGTTGGAATGTCATTTTAATGGAGCATTTTGGACAGCTCTAGTTGTTTTTAAATGTGCTCTACAAACTAACCAACTAACTAACTAACTAACTAAATAGCTAACCACATTAAAGGGATAGTTTACGCAAAAATGAAAATTCTATCATTAATTAATATGTGACATCAGTGGTTCAACCGTGATTTTATGAAGCGCAGCAGATACTTTTCAGAGACTGTATTCTTTGTGCACAAAAAGTATTCTCGTAGCTTCATAACATTACGGTTGAACCACTGATGCCACATGGACTATTTTAACGATATCCTTATTACCTTTCTGGGCCTTGAATGTGATAGTTGCGTTGCTCTCTATGAAGGGTTAGAGCGCTCTCAGATTTCATCAAAAATATCTTAATTTGTGTTCTGAAGATGAATGAAGGTCTTACGGTTTGGAATGACATGAGGGTGAGTAATTAATGACAGAATTTTAATTTTTGGGTGAACTATCCCTTTAACAGTGCCTGTACAAGTTTTTAATGTTGTGCTGATTTTCTTCCCCACCACCAGGGGGTGCTAGTTATGCTCTCTGTGTGTGATATGAGCTGAGGCAGTATTAGTAAGATAGGAAACTGGTTAGCTGCATCCAAAATCGCATACTTCCCTACTATATAGTATGCGATAAACAGTATCTGAGGCAAGTAGTATGTCCGAATTCATAGTATTCGAAAAAGAGCAGGCAAAAAGTACTACTTCTGAAGTGTGCAGTCGATGGACACTTTACTATCCCATGAGGCCTCGGGAGAGGATTTATGAATGGCAGTGAAGCAACATTTAATATCTAACATTGATTTATTAATCTATATATGGCTCTGCCTTTGTTTATGTTTGAATGCATGTATGAAATGTTTGTAGTTTGGAGGCAGTGGTTTGTGCATCTTTTTTTACCATTCACCATTCAATATGTTTATGATTATATATGTTTTATTTTACAATGATGTTAGGATTGAGAATCTGAACAGTTGGTTGGTTCTTTTGTAAAATGGTTTATATTTATGGGTATGAATGACCTGATTGTACTCAAATTTGTATTACTCATAATTTGCCACTGATCTAAACTGAATGAAATTCTTTGGTGAACGAGTCATTGATTTCTGTGGACCTTTTTCATATAAACAAGAGCTTCAGTTAATGCAAACAGTTCTGTAAACTCCCTTTAAACTCCCAGGGTATGCAATTTTTCAGAAACGTTTTAGAAAACTGATTCGGGGCCGAATACCAAAACAAACGTGTAGCCAATCAGCAGTAAGGGGCGTGTCTACTCGTGATGTGGAGGAGAGAGTGTTCAGTGAACAGCCGAGCCGAGCGACAGAAAGATAGAGATGGCGGATATAAAAACAAAAAGAGGAAAACACCTGCGGAACGATAAGGCAAGAAGTAGGACCCGTGTAAATATCGGATCAGCTTTCCAGCGCTGGACAGAACTCAAGGAGCGGAAGGCCTGCGATCGGGCGCCGAGGTTGCTTTGTTTCTTCTCGATAGGTGAGTAACACCGTGTCTACACCGGACGCTCCGCAACAGCTAAAGTCTGCCTACACTGGACGCGTGTATTTCAGCCGAGATTATAAAAACAGAGCCTATTTGAAAATGTGCTCATGTATCCCGAAGAGAGGAGCATAACCTCGGCTAGTCCTTCTGACATTTGCCGCTGGCTCTGATGTCTCTGTAGTGGATAAACATAAGATATAATTCGTTTTGGGTAAATCTAACAGGTAATCTTTGGTCTTTATTCTATTGTTCTATTAATATGTTTAAATGAAAACGAAAAGAGGCAGTGGTGTTTGATATATTTCGTCTGTAAATAGAGTGAGGAAGATTGCACTAGCCGAGGCGAGCTGATGTAATCAAGTACGCTGCTCTTTGCAGAATTACCGGACTTGCGTCGTTCGGTCCGCGGGATTCACACTCTGAGTCTAACTCATGAAGTCTGAACTACCGAGGATGCAAGTCCGAAATTTGCGTACTTGGTATTGAGAAACACGCGCAGACCTAACGTTACGTCACCAGACTATGTGCCTAATCTTCTTGGTAGTTTAGACCGCAATGGAAACGCAGACAGCAACAGGTCTGGGGGACTAAAAGTTTCTGGGACATATTGTTCCAGGTAATTTCGGTGGAAAAGCGGCTTATGTTTCATAGAACTAATCGTTGCCTGGGTTGCGTAGGCTACGTATATGTGGGGCAGATCTATCAAAATAGGGGCGAGACCCTTTTGGTGTAGGGGTGTGTTTGTTTTGGTGATTTCAAATATCAACATTGGCTTCCAGAAATTGCTTACCCTGCTTTTAATGTACAAAACCACCATTTACTGTAATACATTTGTTGCCTCTTTCATTTATTTGCATAATTGCCTTTTTGCTCAACAGTCAGAGAGAGTTATAAAGCTTAACTTGTGGGGTATTAACATGAAAATATCTTGAAAAAATATCTTATTTCAGGCATTTAACCAAAAACCCATTCAAAAAACATTTTAAAACAACGGACATTAATGCATTTAAAAGTTAACACAGAAAGTCCACCTAGAGGTTAAGTGTCTTAAGGTCATGGAGTCCATTTAGTGCTCAAGTGTCTTAAGCACTAAACCACACAATTATTGCGTTACATTGCAGCAGATATGATGTTATTGCAGCCCACAAATTGTAGAAACTAAAGAGTGGTTTACTCACCCCTTCCAACAACATGAATTATCCTGCTTTTGTATCCACCAGCTGCATCTGTACATTAACAGACATGGCCTCTCCTCCATAGCCTCCTTTAGACTGCATTTGGTTCTGAATTGAGTTCACCTGGACATAGAATTAAAATAAAATCAACTCAAACTGAGTTTGAAATCTATCGTCACCTTCCCGCCGGAAAACACCCCTCAGCCGGACTGAGTGGCAAAAGAGCTGCTGCATGCCTGGATTTAATAGGGAAGCTGTGAAAACACCAGTAAAACAAACTAGAATCAGTTTAAGCTAAAGGTTGTTGGACTCGATATAGTGTTCCTTACAACTTACCAAAGATCCAGTGGTCCATGGATATTGATATGCAGCCAGGAGTCGTGTTTCCTTACATTTATATGTGCCTGATTTGGACGCCGGGGAAATATATAAAGCAAATTTGCCTGTGAACGCATTTTGTAAATACAAAATAGGTTGGTCTAAATCCGGGTGATCATTTATATCAATGTTATATGCTGTATCGTCATATCGTCCAGCCCAAAAACATATATAGTTTTTGTCAGTGTTTATTTAAATACATCCAGTTTTATGCAGAATATAAGACGGTAAATATTTAATTGATGAGTTGTTTATACGATATATAACAATACAACATATAGGGTATGATTTTACTGCAAAACTCAACATATTAACATAAATGATGACTGCAAATCCATGTTTCGCTGCCTGGAGTCCATTAGTTTCGTTGAATTGCAGGATCCATTTGCTTCTCTTTTCTATAGCTTTCCGCAGTCTGTAAAAATACTCTATCCTTCAGATTTCTTGTCAGATATCTTTGTACAGTCAATCGCAAAGCTCTTTCCCGTTTCAGGTGTGTTTTGTGTGTTCTGTCGCAGCATTCACGCTGAAAACCACTGCTGCAATCAGTCTTTTGTCACTCAGTGGGGGAACCGCAGTCACTCCATACCCTCTATATACCCTCATGGCCAATGTTCTCGCCATCAAGACCAAGGGTGTCTCTCAGTTTAAAGGCTGGGAAGCTTATCCAGACCTGGACATTATCGAATCAAATACCCCTGGCATGCGGCTTCAGAAGAACTGGAATAGTGTATGGACTACTTTTTCTTTCTTTCTTTGTTTCTTGTTCGGTGTTGCTAGTTTTACAGAACCAAAGCTGCACTAAACCTTTCTCTAATACTAGGCCATAAAGTGGGTTAAAGCCTGGATATTTTAGAGACTTTTATGCAGAATTGCATTGTAAGTGGAAAGACGACTTCACGTGTGAACCCAATGAGATGACTGAACATTAGGGTTGGGTATCGTTTGAATTTGATCAATTCCAATTCCGATTCTGCTTATCGATTCCAATGTGGTTAAAAAATTAATTCAAACATTTAGATATCAAATATATTTATTCTGTGTCTCTTTTTGCAAAACATTTAATTGCTGCTGAACACCATGAACAAAAATCAGCAGGCTACATAAAAACTGGACTCGATTAAGAGCTGTTTGTGTGTAAAATAGAGCTGCACGATTCTGGATAAATTTAGACTTTTTTTTTTCTTAAAGGAGGTTGTAGTTCTCTCATAATTCCAAAGAAAAAATATTAGACAACTAAACAAAATTTATGAATGGAATGATTCAATGTCTCACTCAAGGTTTACATGTTTCATTACTGGATGAATCAGTGTTTTTGAATGAATCTATTGAATTAATGATTCTGTCACGAATACGGTTCATGGACTTCCGTCCAATTGCCACCAGAGTTCGCCCTTCCATCATATTGACTCTCACACCACACAGACTGTTACACATCACCCTGGACTACATTTCCCATGTTCCATTGCACTGATTGGACTCACCTGCAGTCAATCACACACAGACACTATATTACACCCACTCAGATCCTTCTCAAACTGCCGAGTATTGTTTAGCATTTATCACTGTGTTAGCTGATAGCTACTTTACGGAGCCTGCCCTAGTTTTTCTAGTCTAGTTATAGTTCTGCCTGAGTTTTTCTAGTCTAGTCATAGTCTTGCCTTGCTTGTTTTTCCCGTGTTCAGATTCATGCCTGTGTATTTCGGATTACCCCTTTCGTCTTGCCGTTCGGACTCTGTTTGCCCCTGCCTGGACTATTGCTGTGTACCTGGATTATCTCTCTTTGCCTTGCCCTGTTGAATATTGTTTGCCGGAGACTGATCACGTCTGTCCTTGGATTACTCTTTGTCTTGCCTACACCATACCTGTTGTTGTTATCGACCCATGCCTGTTTTTGACCATGTCTTTTAATAAATAGCTTTGCATTTGGATCCGCACGCTTCCTCTGTTCACTCCGTTACAGAATACTCAGCAGTTTGAGAAGGATCTGAGTGGGTGTAATATAGCGTGTGTGTGATTGACTGAAGGTGAGTCCAATCAGTGCAATGGAACATGGGAAATGTAGTCCAGGGTGATGTGTAACAATCTGTGTGGTGTGAGAGTCAATATGATGGAAGGGCGAACTCTGGTGGCAATTGGACGGAAGTCCATGAACCGTATTCGTGACAGATTCAAAGACAAATACATTTTTAACAACCCCTTTTCACCTCCTAAAAAAAAGATGCACACAGAAATTCATAGGCGGAATCGAAATTTAAATTTCACAATAAGTATCCGATTCTGGAACTGGAATTGATTTTCGATGCCCAACCCCACTGAACATTAGTTGTACTTACAGAGTTCATGCCACTGAAGATATCTCCAGAGCCTACATGGGCCGTGTGGACAAAATTGGTCGGCTCGCCGATCATACTCCGATCTATACGTCTCCGCCTTTTCTGCAGAATAAGAAACAAACATAAATGAATACATATCTAAACATGTTTCAACAGCAATGTTCCTTTACCCTTTATAGTTTTACATTAAAGGGTTAGTTTACACAAAAATAAAAACTGTTATCATTTACTCACACACGTCGTTTCATGACTTTCGTTCATCTTTGAAACACAAATAAAGATCCCTTACAGATTTCTGACCTTCCAATGAAAGTTCATTCCACCAAAACCTCATTGGTTTTATTTTAAGCATCAAACAAGCAGTTTTTATCATCACATAAAATTAAAACTCTTCAGAAGACTTGGAATAAAGTGTTAGAGTCTTACGAATTGCGTTTATAATCTCTTGAAAGTTTTGGTTACCTGAACTTTCAATAGAGCGACAGAAACCTCTCAAATTTCATTAGAAATATTTAAGAAACCAGTACTATGCCATCAGTATCAAGGCTTCAGGAATAGCAATCATTTTGGTTTGAGCACATCATTTTCAGCCCTATGCTCAAAAATGATCAATATGTTTAATTCACAAACTTTAATCCATTTAAAAAAATGAAAACGAAATAGAAAATGAGTTAAGACTAAAAAAGCTCAAACCCAGCTGAGGACACTTCATAAATCCATCATACGCCACTGAGAAATTTACAGAGCAATACTATGTGGTTTACTGCTTATACTGAGCAGCATTATTCATTGAAACATTTTTCAATAGGATGCTACATATTTGCCACATGACCTCACAACAACCTCATCAATGCACAATGCAAATTAGATTTAAAGCATTTAAACATAGAGTTAATGCATGGTTATACAGTTGTGCTCATAAATTTACATGCCCCTTGCAGAATATGCAAAATGTTTATAATTTTAACAAAATAAGAGGGATCATTAAAAAAAATTGTGTTATTGTTTATTTAATACTGTCCTGAATAAGCTATTTCACATAACAGATGTTTATATATACTCCACAAGCCAAAATAATAACTGAATTTTTGAAAAATGACCCCGTTCAAAAGTTTACATACCCTTGAATCTTAATAATCTGTGTTGTTTCCTGGATGATCCACGACTGTTGTTCTGTTTTGTGATAGTTGTTCATGAGTCCCTTGTTGGTCCTGAGCAGTTCACCTGCCTGCTGTTCTTCAGAAAAATCCTCCAGCTCCTGCACATTCTTTGGTTTTCCAGCATCTTCTGCATATTTGAACCCTTTCCAACAGTGACTGAATGATTTTGAAATCCATTTTTTCACACTGAGGGCAATTGAGGGACTCATACACAACTATTACAAAAGGTGGAAACATTTACTGATGCTCAAGAAGGCAACACAATGCATTAAGAGCTGGGGGGTGTAAACTTGTGAACCGGATGATGATGTGTAAATTTTTCTTATTTTGTTTAAAGATCATATTTTTTCATTTGGTACTGCACTTAAGAAGCTACATAAATACTTAAATGTTTCCCAGAAGACAAAATAAGTACAATTTACCCTGATCATCCAATTCAAAAAGTTTACACCCCCCGGCTTTTAATGCATTGTGTTGCCTTCTTGAGCATCAGTAAATGTTTTCACCTTATATAATAGTTATGTATGAGTCCCCCAATTGTCCTCCATGTGAAAAAATGGATCTCAAAATCATAGTCACTTTTGGAAAGGGTTCAAATATGCAGAAGATGCTGGAAAACCAAAGAATGAGCAGAAGCTGGAGGATTTTTCTGAAGAACAGCTGGCAGGTGAACTGCTCAGGACCAATGAGGGACTCATGAACAACTATCACAAAATATAAAAACGGTTGTGGATCATCCAGGAAACGACACATAGTACTAAGATTCAAGGGTATGTAAACTTTTGAACGGGGTCATTTTTATAAATTCAGTTATTATTTTGTCTTGTGGAGAATATGTAAACATCTGTTATGTGAAATAGCTTATTCAGGACAGTATTAAATAAACAATAACATGCCATTTTCATGATCCCTCTTATTTTGGTGAAATTATTAACATTTTGCATATTCTGCAAGAGGCATGTAGATTTATGAGCACAACTGAATGTTTAAATACCTCTCAGTCAATACAAAGTTGATGGGGAATCCTTGCTTGGCTGTGGCTCATTCACTAAACAGATTAGAAGTCAATGATTGCTCTTAATGTGCCGGACATCGACGGAAACCTTCACTCTTCTGTTACTCAGTATCAAGTCAGACGTGACATACGGCAGTTACTATGACAACTGGACATTGACAGAGGAGATGGCATTTCACAGCTCACCGCTTCTGCATTCATCAAACCTGTAGAGCTCCAGCTGTTTTACATCAACATACTCGACATGTTTATGCTACACTCAAGTAAAATATTAAAAGGAACTTTTAAATAAAATGTAATTTCTGACAGCATTCTGTCACTCATACATTATGCCAAACACGGTTTCTTTTTCTGTGAACCACAAAGGAGAACATCATGCACTTTATTCCACGTCTTCTAAACTCACACAATAGACTCAAATTTAATTTATTATTCACTAACAAAGTTCAACAAAGCTAAATGTCATTCACATTCATTCAGGTTTAAAAATAGCACATCAAAATTCAGTTAATGCTTTTTATATGAGGGTCAGTGTGCTTTTAAAAGGCTTTCTAGAGCTTCTTTTAAGCCCATCTGACAAAAAAGTCATTTATTGACTACCGAAGCTTCTAAAATTATTTAATTTAATATGATTATCAACTGTTTTTATTCACTTCGGTTGCTCTCTATGACCATCGCCAACACAGTTTCCTGTGCTAGCTAAATATTCTCATGAAATCCTTTTTTTTTTTTAAAAAGAAGAATATTGATATTAAATACCAGGGAAAGAAATCATAACATGCCACACTGGATTTATTAATTATAAAAGTCTTATCAATACTAGGCCAGTTTTCACACTCAGTCATCACTGAATATAAAAATAATATATCATTGCAACTTTCCTACAGTGACTATCTAAAATAACTCAAGAACTGAACATTCAGTTGACTCCAAAGTAAAATGTAAAGTGACTGTACGTTTGCTGTGAAACAAATCATTTCTCTTTTTTAATATTTCAAAATAAAACAACAGGTGGCCTTTGTTATATTGTTATATGTTCAAAACTGTAAATCCCTGGCTTTCAAGTCTTCGATTAACTGTTAATCTCTGTGTGGTTGTATTTACTGTCCTAATAGTTTTGGGATCATGCGAGTTGTTGGGAGCGCAGCGTGTGGCCCTCAGGATCTGTCAGCAGAAATCAATATAATGGGCAAAACCTCTTATTACTGCAATTTCACAACACCGCTCCAAACGGCCAGCGAGCTGTGAGGAAACGCAGCAGAGAAAGGTCACCGATTAAGCACCTTCCCTTTTTATCAGACATTTGTAACTCATAAATACAATGAAGACTACACAATGCATTTGGGCGTTAAGTGTGATCTGCCAACTTAGGCAGCATTTGAAGACATCATAGACATGCACCAAAAGCAGAAGGATATGCTGGCTTTCTGTAATACCTTCTTTAGACCAAATGACTCTAAAGCAGGTGAGAATCCGGACGCATCTCTATCCTATAATCGGAATACATTGTTTTCTATGGATGTATGCAAACTGGAAGTTGTTGGGCCACAGCGTTTCTCACCCAGCTCCATCACTCTCTAAGACATGAATAGTGTGTCATGATGTGTCTTTATGAGCAGATTTTCTGTTAAAGGTGACATATCATGAACATCTGACTTTTTCCATGTTTAAGTGCTATAATCGGGTTCCTGGTGCATCTAGCAACTTAGAAAATGTGAAAAAGATTAACTCAGTAATTTTTTTGGTAAGCCTTTTTCTGCAAGCTTGTGAAAAACGAGCGCGTCAGATTTCACTTCCCCCCGTGATGTAGAAAGGAGACCTTATTATAATATTACCGCCCTTTAATCTGCACGTTTCCACTCACAGCGCCGTTTTCGTAACTCCTGTGTGTTTTTAACATAAACTTGTGTGTATTTGACAGTTTAAGCGCAATAAGACATGAAAGAGAGCTTAGTTTAGTGCTCACATGCCGTATGACAGCTACTTTCTGTGCGCGTGTTTCAGATGTGTGCGCTCAGAAAACCATATATCAGAAGTTAATACTGATATGGTTTAAAACACATGATTTCAGCGTGATAGACATGATAATCAAAACCAAACAGATGTTTTTTAACAGAGTATCTGAGGTAGGAGCTGTAAAGGCACAGTCCTATTGTGGAAAAGGCAGCGGGGAGCAGCAGCTCATTTGCATTTAAAGAGATATGCACAAAAACAGCCTGTTTCTGCTTCCACTCAAAATAGGCATTTTCAAAATGATATAATAAATGATCTGTGGGGATTTTGAGCTGAAACTTCACAGACACATTCTGGGCACACCTGAGGCTTATATTACAGCTTGTAAAAAGGGGCATAATAGGTCTCCTTTAAGGAAACATATGGCGCTGTAAAGATTCCAACTGAAGGCAAGCGTAGTGATGAACCCAAGTGCAGTTTATTTACAGTGTATAATCCAAAATCCAAACATAATCCAAACGAAGACTTGACTTGAAACAGACTTGACTTAACATGAAACAGGCTTGACATGAAACAGGCGTGGCATGGCATGAACAGACTAAACGTGGCATGAAAACAAACTAGACTCACCGACAGCAGGTTACAACGTTAATACACGACAAAGCAACAGGGAAAATAACATGGGAATTTATAGAAAACTATGATAGTCACATGACAAGAAACAACCAACGGGAAACAAGACACATGACTAAAGACAACCAATCAGAACATGACACATTGAACAAGGTAACCAATAGCAAGGAGACATGAGGGCAAGGGAAGCACGACACAAACAGGAACCATAACTAAACTTCAAAATAAAAGACATGAAAACAAGAACATGAAACAAAACCCAAAACAGACCTTACAGGCGCTTTTCCACTGCATAGTACAGCACGGTACAGTTCAGTACGGCACACTTTTGGGGGGTTTTCCACTGGGTACAGTACCTGGTACCTGGTACTTTTTTTAGTACCACCTCGGCCGAGGTTCCAAGCGAGCCGAACCGTTACCAAAACGTGACGTGTAAACTCTGCTGATCACTGATTGGCCGGAGAGAATCGTCACTGCCTGCGTCATTGAACTTGCGGCACGAGACACAACAGACCCGCTAGATTTAAATCAACACAGCCAGAGAAGGATCTAACGCAACTGTTTTGAATGAGCGCACCTTTCTTTTAACAACCAAAAATGTCTGTTTTGTTATCTGTTGGTACAGACGTTCCCCTCGTTGATAGCCGAGGAGCAGATCCAGCGAGAGCGTGATGGAGCGACGCGGAATTAAAAAGTTTTTCAGGAGTCACGGCAGTAGAGGCGGCGCAACTATAACGACACGTGAATAATCCCACCCACTCTAAAGCGGTACTAAACTGCAGTGAAGACGCAAACGGAGCCGAACTGAGCCGTGCCGTGCCGTGCCGTTCTGAACCGAGCCGAGCCGAGTCGTACCACGCAGTGGAAAAGCGCCAATAGTGCTCATCCCCATCCTCCCTGGTTTTCGTGATGCATTATTAGACGTTTTAGGGGCTTTTTAGTGACTGGAGTAATGATGCTTAAAATCCAGCTTTGCATCACAGAAATAAATTCCATTTTAAAATTGTATTACAATAGAAAGTTATTTTAAATTATAATAATATTTCTCAATATTATTTTTTTGCTGTTTGATCAAATAAATGCAGCTTTGGTGAGCAGGAGACTTCTTAATTTTTTTTTTTTAAAAACTGTACAACTCCAAACTTTTGAATGGTAGAGTATCTACAGTATATACTATTCATTCAATACCAATTCAAGAAAAGTCTCTAATGAAAACTCTTGTCGGCTGTGAGTTGAGTCTCTATATGTGTTTCCAGTGAGAAGCGCTGTTTGTGTGATGCTGTTGCTGTTTGATCGGGGGTGTTTAGATCCTCTTTCCTCACAGAGGATGAAGGTTTCAGCACTCGTCGCAGGACAGATAGATGACATCTCATAATTAGGACACAGTCTCTTTGCTCCGGGGAAAGTGTGACCTAATATAATAAGCACCCATCTTCTTAAATTACACACTGATTTAAGATCAGCCGCCCTTAATGCAACTTCTCAAGTTCAGCAGAAAACTTCTGCACTAATGTTGTTATTCATTTATGTAAAGCGAATACTGAAAATAACTCTATTACACTCTATAAACAGTAAAATACAGAGAGTGGCTCCATCAAGCATTTGCAAAATTAAGTCGGTCACATTTTATTTTAGTCCAATTCAATTGTTGGGCTGGGTCTGTTTAGGCATCTAATTCTTCTCTAAATCTGTTTTTGATCTTTTGATCTAATACTGAATTATAGAGTCATCTGAGGTTGCATTGTATATGAAAAAAAAATGTTTTATTGTTTTTCATAAAGAAATAATATGATAAAAATTACAGCAATAAGTCACGAAAACATGTTTTTTCCATGACTAACTCATCAGAGTAATTTAACTAATTTCAACTTCTTGTAAGACATTCAAGAATCATTTTTTTAAAGTCAGCATGAAAATAAATGTCACCTAATGTGATTTATAATTGCATATTATAGACATGTTACAGATGAGAAATTAATCCTTGCATAGGTTTAATTTTTTCAAATTGTTTTGATCTCATAATGTTTAATCAGAATGTAATAATTTGATCTTCCTGTGAAAATGATATATGCAGGACTCCAATCATAAACCCCGCCCCTGTAAGATCATGTTCATCTACCTCCACTTTTGAGTGCCACGCCCACATCTCAACACCCAATCAGCAAGCCATGCACAGAACCACGTCTCTACCGCACAGTTTTTTCATTTCTGATAATCTGTTTTACTTAGATGTACGTCAACATACAGTAGAAAAGATCGATGGCTACTTCAGGTTCAATAAATTCCATAAGTGCCTGTAATAACACAAGTCTCAGATATTCTTTGCGTGCTTTAGCTTTAAAAGGCCAAAGGTGGCAAATCTCTCAGCTTATACAACTTCAATCAAACCAAACCCAATTAAACTTATCAACAGTTTTCAAGTTTAGAGAAAATGTGACCAAAACATAAAATTTTGATTTAACAAAATCCTCTTCAGACTCTTCCATGTTCTTCAGAAGATCATCACTGACTTTCATCTAATGAATCTTCCCTCCTCACTGCATTTCATGCTGGTCAGCCTTTAGTCTCTGTCGTGCAACAATATAAACGCCTTTGAATAACAACATCCACACATTCTTTAACACCAGCTATTAGTGTTTCATCAAAGAGGGACATCACTATATGATTAACATTGGCTTGAATCCTTAATAAAGTTTGTGGTGTTTTTATGCATATCACTGAATATACTGATAAATCAATTTTGAGAGAGATTCTGCTATTTTTCACTGCCAGTGGAATTTGTTCGCTTCACACAACATCATTAGAGCTGATCCTGAGCCGAGATCTGGGTAACTGTTCGATTACTGACCAACAGTGAGTGTTGGGGTAACGCACTACAAGCAACGTGAGTTATATAATCAGATTACTTTTTCAAGTTACTAGTAAAGTAATGCATTACTTTTAATTTACAAGAAACTGTGAAATCTGAGTTACTTTTTAAGTGATGCTAGTTTCATTGTTTTCACATGTACTGACTGACAGCTCTCCTGTCCTCATGTTGAGAGAAATCGGGAGTAAAGGTGAGTCCGAAATTTTTGTTTGCGTTTTTACGTTTACGTTTTACGCTACGGATGCTAAAACGCAGAAAATCGAACCTGATCCGAATTTTTTTTATGACGGACGAATGTTTCGGAGGCAGTTTGCAAACATGCTTGACACAACAAGAGGTCGTATTTATTTTTTAACGTGTGAAAATTTCAGATGAAAATTTCGGACTCAGTGTGCAAGGACCTTAAGTGTAGAGGTGTTGTGTTCACTGTATGAACATGATGTTACTGTAGTTCTAATATGAACATTTACTCATTTCACCTGCACAAAAGCAGTATTCCTCAAAATGAATAAAAACAGTGAAACAAACTCAGAATATGACGCACACCTGCAATAATTAAATGTTAAAAAACACAAATATCATTTATATATTTAATCCCATTTTATTAACCAGTGTCTTTGTTGCTGACCTTCAATGATCCAATTCAAACACTAAGCAAAAATTAATTTAGATAAACATAACATAACATTTATGTTTCATTTTTTATTTATTGCTGAAGAGTTGAACTTTCTTCTCCTGCATTCTATTCATCATGCACTCAGAACGGCAGCACAGCTGAAAGGTTTGTTTGAGCTTTCTGAATTAACATTTCTTTCAGCCTGAGTATTCACTGAGTATTGCATATTCATTTAGCTTTTGGTATGAAAGGGATTGTACATTTGCCAAAAATAGACCTTTTTATGTTAAAAACTAACAATCAAGCCCAGCCCAGAAGAGAAAAAGTAACACAAATGTAACGCAATGCATTACTTTCCATAAAAAGTAACTAAGTAGCGCAATTAGTTATTTTTTTAGAGTAACGCAATATTGTAATGCATTATTTTAAAAGTAACTTCACCCAACACTGTTGAACAACACCTGTAATTATTTTTTACAACTTATATTTCAAGATTAATGTAGTTGTATCAGCAGAATTTTTTATGTTTGTATCAAGAAACCAAATCAATTGATATAGGCTACTACCATAATGCAACCTTTTGCTTACTAGTCCAGATCTTCAGATGTGACCCTGGAGCACAAAACTAGTCTTAAGTCGCTGGGGTATATTTGTAGCAATAGCCAACGATACATTGTATGGGTCAAAATTATTGATTTTTCTTTTATGGCAAAAATCATTAGGATATTAAGTAAAGATCATGTTCCATGAAGATATTTTGTAAATTTCTTACCGTAAATATATCAAAACTTCATTTTTGATCAGGAATATGCATAGATAAGAACTTCATTTGAACAACTTTAAAGGAGATTTTCTCAATATTTGGATTTTTTTGCACCCTCAGATTCCAGATTTTCAAATAGTTGTATCTCAGCCAAATATTGTCCGATCCTAACAAACCACACATCAATGGAAAGATTATTTATTCAGCTTTCAAATGATGCATAAATCTCAGTTTCGAAAAATTGACACTTAAGACTGGTTTTGTGGTCCAGAGTCACAAATAACAGACTAAAACCCACAGAACAAACATAAGTCGTGAATTAATCTAATAATTCTAAATGCCAAGACATTTGCAAACCCTGAATACAAAGTGTACTCTCAGGTTAAACTTGGCAAACAGTCTCAAACTAGATTTCCTCACACCCATCTTATCAGTAAATCCTGCTTTGGTTAAGTGAAGTCGTGGTATGCCTGTTGGGGCTGAAGTATTTTGTTATTATAAATCTCTTCAGCCTTATTAACTGAGCAGAGACAAATTCTGACATAATGTGTTGTGACAGCCGACATCTCACAGAATGTGTGATGATTAAAAATGGCTGGGGCAAAAAGGGCAAAATTATTCACTTCCACGCAGAGCTGAGTCTCCAGCCAAGGATAACAGACTCATCAAACACACATGCTTGTAGATGAGCATAAATCACATGTGTGTGCTAAAATATGTGCTGTTACAACAATGCAAACACACACGGCCCTGTTACTTATCGTATTTCATCTTTTGCTTACTGAGCTTTTCACAGAGATCTGCAGGTGCAGATTCAGCGCGGGACTTATTACTGTTAAAGAGGACATATCGTTCAAAATGCAAAACTAACTTCCCTGTGTATCATAATGTCTACTGAAACTAAACAGCAAAAACAGCTCTATCAGCAGCAGCTAACTGGACCATGCTAACTATAGCCAAACCTTCACCCCAGAACTATAACTATTAACAAATGTTAGCCACATCACATCCATACAGACAAAATATTTATAAATGTGTTATAAATACATAGAGGAAGGAAGGACCCACTTTGTATTAGGTGTCCTTACTACTATTGTACTTGCATAGAAAATTTGATACAGTATACTTATTGTGTACATACTGTACGCTGTTACATTGTACTTTCCATTAACCCTGCTGTTTCATATTTGTGACCCTGGAGCACAAAACCAGTCTTAAGTCGCTGGGGTATATTTGTAGCAATAGCCAAAAATACATTGCATGGGTCAAAATTATCCATTTTTCTTTTATGGCAAAAATCATTAGGATATTAAGTAAAGATCATGTTCCATGAAGATATTTAGTAAATTTCTTACCATAAATATATCAAAATTAGTAATTAGTGATTAGTAATATGCATTGCTAAGAACTTCATTTGGACAACTTTAAAGGTGATTTTCTCAGTATTTTGATTTTTTTGCACCCTCAGATTCCAGATTTTCAAATAGTTGTATCTCAGCCAAATATTGTCCGATCCTAACAAACCATACATCAATGGAAAGATTATTTATTCAGCTTTCAGATGATGTAGAAATCTCAATTTTGAAAAATTGACACTTATGACTGGTTCTGTGGTCCAGGGTAACATTTTATATGCAAATTTCTAAAATGATCAACGTGATTAAACTTTTGCTGATGAACCTGTTACAAACAATCTACTCCTTGCCTTCTGTCGTCTGATTGGTAGTTTAGCCTTTTTAGCAAGTAAAAGATCTTTTAGTATAATTGTACAAACGTCCACCTTCAGCTCAAGACTTCACGTGTCTTTTTGCTCTGAAATCTTTACTGATTTTTATAAAGTAAACATAAAAATAACTTTGATGTTGTTTTTAATTTTTCAATATTTCCTACTGGACTGAAGCAACTTAGCTTTACTTGTCATAAAGATCTCATTCATTTACATTACACGCTCTCAGAATTCAATTTTACTTTTTGGCCATATAAATATCAACTGCTCAAAAGTTAAGCAAAGATATACAAATAAATAAATAAATGTTATTATTATTAATATTATTATTAATTTTAATGAACTCCATATTCTCCCTATATTGTACTATATGAGCCATAAAATCCTGATGTATCAAATATGACACAACAAAAAACATCTATACAAACATATCACACTATTATGTAATAATTAACTATGGATTTTGCCTCAATAACCAAACACGCTAAACCCTATCCATATCACAACCTCAATAGCAACAAATCTGAATCTGGCAAGAACTCTGCAGAACAACATGTACTGTATGCAGAGCATAACTGCATTGTTGCAAATGCTTAATTCTATACTGTACATGCATAGTACTTAAAGACACATAATATAAAAATGGTCAAACTTTTATAGTGGAAGCAACCTTGACTAACATTATAAGTGGACTTGAAGTCTAACAGAAGACTAAAAGAGAGATAGATGTAGAATATGAAAGGGGAAGCTGGGAACCCAGCAGGGGAGCAGGAACAGCCATGAGCAGGTGACTGATGAAAACAAAGTGAGTTCTTCCCGGTTTCTGGAGGTGATGATAATCTTACCGGCTGCGGCTGCTCGGCGATACAGCAGTTGAAGCACAACCAGAATTCACTCATGACTAGCAGACAGTCCTAAAGTGCCGCTGTGCCCGTGGGCCCTGAGGGGCTCTGCCGCTTCTGGACGGGGCACAAGTCTCACGATTCAAAGGTCCGATCGGGGATGATGGTGGCGTTCTGCTGGGGAAGGAGAGCTGGAAGAGAGCGATGGCAGAGATCCAGACGGGAAGCCTGTTTATGGCTCAGTCCACTTAGCAAACACTCAGACCTGCAGGACACAAGAAGATGCTGTCAGATCATTTACACCAGCGTTCGCCTCACGGGGAACAAGTAGAGCTGCACAAATAGTTGAAATAAAATTGAAATAGCGATAATATCATGACAGCACAATTATCAAATGAAAGGTAAATTATATAGTCGGCTTTGCTGCTTGTTTTACCTTCACAATCATATAATTTCAACATTTTTGTGGACAGACGTTTACAGCGTTTCACCAATATTCCACCAAAATAACAGCTTCAGGATCTGACATGTTAAATCTAAATTCTGTTACATTTTAATTTAAAGCTCTAAATTAAAAAATCAATATTTATACAGTAACTTTAGTGTTCGTTGGTTCAACAAATCACAATCACAATATAATTTTTTTTGCCGAGATGTCCAGCCATATATATATATAGATTAGATATGTCATCTGTGTATAACAATATAGTCAGCTAGTTAATTAGTGTTTGCTACTCATCACTAAACTATAATTACACATTAATTATGATTCAATGTTGCCAGTGAGAAATGAATCAGCATTGATGTCTATTAGCCTGTAATTACACTAATATACACTTTTAGGCAAGAAGGCTGTTCTCTGTTGCTGGATAATCTTTAAAATAGTTGTTTACAGACAGACAGGCTGATTTCAAAAAGTATTTGGATACTTAGATCATATAAAAATGTCAGAATGTCACATTTCAAACGTCATCTGCAAGCAAATGACAGGAGTTTTCTGAGACATTTTTGCAATCACTCCTAATCAATGTGATGGTGATTTTAGTGAAGGACTGAAGTAGAATAATGACAGGTGTAGTTCATTTTCTATTCATTTTCACACTATATCTATTGTTTTGTGATTTTAAAATCCAACAAACTTCTCTTTGTGAAGTATTATGCACCATGTTCTGTCATTCTTTCAAATCAACACCTCTTGCTTTATTTTATTAAGGCAATCACACAAAAATATTGGTAACACTTTATTTTAAGGTATCCTTGTTACACAAGTTACATGTACTTATTATTATAATAACAATAAATTATGCATAATTACATGCAAGTAACCATAGCCCAAACTCTATTCCTAACCCTAACCATATAGTAAGTACATCTAGTTAATTAAAATTACTCAGTACTTAAATGTATAATTGCAGTGTAACAAGGACACCTTACAATAAAACCAAAATATCCTCAAGTGCCCAAAAACTTTCTGAAGCCACTATAAAGATGGAGAAAACAATATGCAGTTTATCTTAAATGTCTGTCCGGATCATTTTGACCCAAAATATTATTTTAAAAATTGAGTGGTCATCTGAGTGGTACAAGACCTAAATATTACCCCACTTAAAACCAGACCACACGCAAACAAATATAAAAATAAATAAATGACAAGATTTGGCCAAAAGTGTAGCCACATCCCTACTCACAATATAAACCTGATTAAAACCTGACATTGCCCACTGAAAACCCAGAAATTAGCAGCTTTGCACCTTCTGGAAAATCCCGGAAAGATTATCCTGTGAGACTGTAAGTGCTTTGTTCTTGATGCTGTATTAAAGGGGTCATCGGATGCCCATTTTCCACAAGTTGATATGATTCTTTAGGGTCTTAATGAAAAGTCTATAACATACTTTGGTTAAAATTTCTTAATGGTAGTGTAAAAAACACAATTTTTACCTTGTCAAAATCAGCTCTGTTTTCAGCAACCCATTTTGTTGCATGTTCCTTTAAATGTTAATGAGCTCTGCTGACCCCGCCCCTCTCTTCCTTGGGGTGACGAGCAGTAATCATGAGACTGTTTACTTTAGCCGTGGAACTTGCTAACTAACACGTTATTAGGAAAGGAAAAGAACCTTATACTCACTTCTTCTGGTGAGGCTGGATCACAAATGATTTGCGTGAACATAAACGCATTTAGGCAGAACGGGGATCGGCGCATTCCCTTCACAAACAAACGTAATCCACTGCATCTTCAGCGGCTCAGATGTCGGGAGTAAATGACGACTGCTATGTTCATTCTTACATCCAACAACAAAACACCTCAGTCGCTTTGGAGGCATTCTTGTCTACATCTGCTCCGGAGTCGACACAATGGTGGACTGATGACAGATCACTCAGGGCGGGTCTAAGATAAAACGCCACTGTCAATCAACAATCGTGGGAGCGGCCTGGTCTGTGTGATGTCACACAGACAAGAATCTGAGAACGGCTTGATTTGAAAAAGGGGAAATTATTTATAGAGATTAAAAAAATACCACTGGGTGGATTTTTATCTTTATAGGGTGGTTGTGTATACACACACTGCCAACACAAATTTATGTTAAAACATGTAAACATGAATTTTGTATCCGATGACCCCTTTAAAGCTGATGTCAACAGCAGTATTACACTGCCAGTCCTAACACAGTTAAACACCCACACCTGGAGAAACGAGGGACACACAGGGTCAGAAACTCTACTGCTAGTGTGCTGGAGTCATTACAGTCCAGAGTCCACGTCTGCGCTCATTAATCCACCTCACAGCACTCAGAAACCACAAGCACAGTCCCTCAGCTCAACTCTTCTGCACTGTTACCAGTCCATTCATGAGCAACAGCTCAATTACCAAGACCATGCACGTGCAGGGAACATAAAATCTGCTCCTAACTTTTCACTTACTAAAGTACTAAGGCTTGTCCAAGTGAGAGAGACAATAGATCTGCTGAAACTCCTGCAGCAATGCAGTGAAAACAGAATTCACAGAGGATTTATAACATTAGTTTGTGAGTATTATATCATACTACTGGGTGTCATTCACTAATAATCACATTATACACACAGGAGAATTTATCATAAACATTCTTTCATAAGATTCACAACAGATTTTGTTCTTAACTTCATTCTAATGTTAATGAATTCTAAACAAGCGACTGTGTGCCCGAGGTTAGAAATTTACACATAACTCACACAAACCATCTTGTTTTTGCAGTTCAGTTATGAATAATCTTATCTTTTCCTCCAAGTTTTAAATAAAAAGACAAAAACTAAATGAGAATGCCTTTCAGTTAAATAAAAGATTTCATTCACTGAATTATCAACAGGCACAGACATTTCTATATGGTTACTAAAACAGGCAAAAACTGTATGTTTATTAAAATATAAGCCACATTTTCTTTGAGTTTCCATTAAAAATAAGTATACCATGATAATATAGTTATAATCACTGTGACATTTGCCATGATAAAATGACTCCTAAAGCGATATAACATTTTGGCCATGTTGCCAAGCTCTGTGGTCAGAATACTGCAAGAATTATGTGCTATTGGATTATATGTAATTACTATTATTATTATTAATAACAAATGCTGAACCTTGGTGTCTTTTACCATATTAAAAGGATAGTTTTTTTCCCAAAAAATGAAAATTCTGTCATCATTTACTCGTTCCAAACCTGTATGAGTTTCATTCTTCTGTTAAACACAAAAGAAGATATTTTGAAGAATGTTGGTACCCAAACAGGTGACGGTAGCCATTGGCTTACATAGTGTTTTTTTCCCCATACTATTGAAGTCAATGGCTACCATCAAGTGAGCATGAGTAAATGATGACAGAATTTTCATTTTTGGATGAACTATTCCTTTAATGTTCATTTTGAAAAACAAAAAATGTATATATATATATATATATATATTTTTTTTTTTTACTGTATCATGAAGAACCTTTAACAACGAAGGAATATTTTCATTGCACAAATGGTGCTTTATAGTGGAAAAAGTTTTTTTTTTAGATTATTAAAATTTTCTTCACATTAAGAAATGAATTTTTTTTTTTCAAGCTCTGATTACAGAAAGGTTCTTTAAGGAACCAAAAATGGTTCTTCAGTGGCATCACTGTGAAACAGTAGAACAGTAGTGGAAGAGTTTTACAGTAGTTTTACCATTAGTAAAACCAATGGTAAACCAACAGTCTCAGAACAATTGGCTCAAATACAGTGGCATGCAAAAGTTTGGGAACCCTTTGCAGGATCTGCGAAAATGTGAGTAATTTTAACAAAATAAGAGAGATTATACAAAATGCATGTTTAGTACTGTCCTGAGTAAGATATTTTACATAAAAGACATTTACATTTAGTCCACAAGACTAGCTGAAAAAATAGCTAAAATTATTAAAATAACCCCATTCAAAAGTTTGTGAACCCTTGGTTCTTAATACTGTGTGTGGTTACCTGGATGATCTACGACTGTTGTTTTTTTGTTTTGTGATGGTTGTTCATGAGTCTCTTGTTTGTTCTGAACAGTTAAACTGAGCAATGTTCTTCAGAAAAATCCTCCAGGTCCTGCAGAATCTTCAGTTTTCCAGCATCATAAAAGAGCCGGGGGGTGAAAACTTTTGAACAGGATGAAGATGTCCAAATTGTTCTTATTTTGCTGAAATATCTTTTTTTCCTCCATTTAGTACTGCCCTTCGGAAGCAACAGAAGATACTTGCATGTTTCAAATTAAGTACGATTTACCTTGATCTTCAAATTCAAAAAGTTTTCACCCCCCGGCTCTTAATGCATCGTGTTTCCTTCTGGAGCATCAGTGAATGTTTGAACCTTTTTTAATAGTTGTGTTTGAGTCCCTCAATTGTCCTCAATGTGAAAAGATGGATCTCAAAATCATACAGTCACTGCGGGAAAGGGTTCAAATATTGAACCTGGAGGATTTTTCTGAAGAACATTGCTCAGTTTAACTGTTCAGAACAAACAAGAGACTCATGAACAACCATCACAAAACAAAAAAACAACAGTCGTAGATCATCCAGGTAACCACACACAGTATTAAGAACCAAGGGTTCACAAACTTTTGAATGGGGTTATTTTAATAATTTCAGCTATTTTTTTGTCTTGTGGACTAAATGTAAACATCTTTTATGTAAAATATCTTACTCAGGACAGTACTAAATAAAAAAATAACATGCATTTTGTATAATCCCTCTTATTTTGTTAAAATTATTCACATTCTCACAGATTCTGCAAAGGGGTTCCTAAACTTTCGCATGCCACTCTATACGAGCCAAATGGGTCTTAGGCACTCTGCTCCACACAGCCTTGTCTTTTACTGTTTTAATCTGTATGGCACTTTTGATAAAAGTGTCTGCAAAATGAGTTATTAGGACAGAACACTAAAATGCTGGTAATGCATGCTTGATACTTTTGACTGAAAATGTGCTATTCATATGATTGTAGGCAAGGTGGTGGACACATGCTGGTGCATCCTGTGCTGAGAACACTTAGTGCTCAAATCCATGAGCCAAATGTCTATGGAAATGAACCTGGGAACAGAGCTGGTCTCTGTGCATTGTCTTCCGCTGCTAAAATTATCTGTGCATTTCAATACGCTTTGATTCCTTTATTGACGTGACAGTGTCTAGTTTCTCCACAGTCTCTATTCATCCTGGATTCATCAAGTCAAGATCTAAAAGTTGACAGGATGTGAGATCATTTCAGACTGAGCTATATCCGCCACATGCCGTGACTAAAGGAAAGCACCTCAAAAGACAAACTAGAAATGCCGCACAACATAAACGCTTCGGTCTCGGAAGAAGATTATTAAATTTTAAACATGTATACACGCTAAGGTTAAAGCATTCTTAATTTAGTCAACTTCTGGGTGTAGATTACCTCTAAGTAAACAGTTAAGTCTGATTCTGATTTGCTCTTTCTTTGGAAAAAGACACTTTGAGCTCAACCAACCAGCCAAAAAAATCCCTGAAAATGTGAACTTTAATTCTTAAGGATGATTCATATTATTAGGAACTACAGCAAGCTCATCTCCATCTCCTCATGTAGGAAAGAAGGGAGTTTTCTAGGGAAGAATCCCATGTTCCCGGGCAGGATGACAGGATGGGACGCACACAGAAATCCCTCCATTAGCGGTGAGCCACAAAGAGCAGCCGGCCCATTGAAAGAGACTGTCAGCGCAAGAAAGGCCTCTGTGTGAGGGGTCAGAGGAAGACCCTTCACAACACACTCAAGACCTGTTCCCAGGGTATCTGCCACGCAATGACAGACGGGAGAGATTTTGCCATTCTACACAGCGGTAAATACACAGGGCTATGTGTTATTTACACAGCTATTTTACACCAGGTTTAAAGGTAGCTCATTCAATCAGAATTTAGAGTCCCAGCTGTCTATTACATAATATTAATAGCAATCTTTTGTTCAGAACTCAAGTGTTACGTAAAGTAACACTAAGCTGTTGCTACAATGATGTTACACATGTTTTGGATTGCACCCATCAAGTTTAAAATAAAAGAAAAAATTAAATAAAATTTGTTTTATTTACTGGGTCTTCTAAATGTAGACATTACCACATGCACTGTAAAAAAACATTTTCTTAAGTTGTAAATAAAATAAAAACAGTATGCTTTGCAAGAAAATACTATTTCAGTCTTTCTACTTCAAAATTCAAAGTTCTACTTATTTGTGAAATTTACTAGTAATAGAGTTTGTTTCAAAAATTTGTTTCAGTGTGTTTATTTGATAAACCATTTCTATTGAATTTCTGGTCAAATCAAATATTCAAATATTCAAATTTTGTGGTCACGATTTCTTTATTTCTGTTTTTTTTTTTTTTGAAAGAAATTAATACTTTTATCCAGTGAGAATGCATTCAATTGATCAAAAGTGACAGTAAAGACATTTATGTTACAAAAGATTTGGATTTCACACAAGTTTTGTTCTTTTAGAATCCTGAAATGTATCACAGTTTCCACAGAAATACTGAGCAGCACAACTGTTTTCAACTTGCACAGTTTTACTGTTTTTACCATAGTTTTGATCAAATAAATGCAGCCTTGGTGAGAATAAAGTACTTTCAAAAATATTTAAAAATCTTACCGACCTCAAACTTTTGTATACACAGTTTACTATGATACAAAATGATTAATATCGGCCAATATAACATTTCGATCACACCACCTTCCTTTATTTGCATTAATGCAAGTGAATGCATATTATAACTCATGCAAACACATCAGAGAACCATCATCACACAACTGACTCATGGACTGGCCCCAACCAAACGCAATGCAACAACTCCCAAAGAAATGACTGATTCACAATCTTACTCACCATCCTAACCGGCCGCAGTGATGAAGTGAGAGGAGAGGAGAGGAGCCTCAGCGTTTATCCCAGGCTGAGGAGCCGTGAGCTCTCCAGGAGGCCTTTGTCCCACACTCAGTTACGGATCAGCGGGCGAGTGGCATTCATTCACTGCATCACTGACCGGCCAGGGCTCATGCACGCTCCTGAGCCTAAGCCCCGCCCCTCCGTCCCACCGCCGCGGAGGCTTTTATGTAAGCACCATCCTCCCACTGAATGCGGCTTACGTAAGCAATGCTGGGGTGGAGAAACACTCGCAATGTGCTGGCTTACAAGAAAACCAGTGACGAAAACCCCAACAATCCGTAATCCTGCTCGCTGTACCACATAAGAGCATTAGGACTTGTCTTCATGTGCTCGATTACATTCCAGAAAACAGCAACGCTGGAATACCGGCATTAGACAGGAACAGAGCATGAGATGGATATGTAACATGAGGAAATGCAACTCGGCAAAAATGGCTTGATTGGAGAAGTGGAAATGTATAAATGTTTTTTTTTTCAGAAAGGGAAACCCCTGCCATTTTCAAGCTTATTAACCAATGCATGATACAGGATGATTGTTTCGCTTGTTGTTGAACACTAGCTTTCAATTCCTCCATCATTGAGCTTGTTGCCACAGCAGCCATTAGTTGGGGTAGAGGTGGTGGGTGGGTGTGTGTGTGTACTTGTTTTTTCTATCCTGGTGGGGACTTAGACCTGAATACACACAGCCTCATGGGGACTTGTGTCACGGTGGGGACCTAAATTGAGGTCCCCACGGGTAAACAAGCTTATAAATCACACAGAATGAAGTTTTTTGAAAATGTAAAGATGCAGAAAATTTTCCTGTAAGGGGTAGGTTTAGGTGTAGGGTTGGTGTAGGACGATAGAAAATACGGTCTGTACAGCAGAACAACATTATGCCTATGAGAGTCCCCACAAGGATAGCAGAACAAGTGTGTGTGTGTGTGTGTGTGTGTGACCAAATCCACAGTCTACATTTATACATAAACACACACAATGTGTCACAGTAAAGGCCACAGCACACCGAGTCCGAAATTTTCGCATGCGTTTTTCCGTTTTTTCGTATTCCCCATCCTTTCCTATCAAAATGCATGCAACGGATGCGAAAACGCAGAAAATCGAAGCTGATCCGAATTTTTTTGGACGGACGAAAGTTTCGGAGGCAGTGTGCAAACGTGATTGACACAACGTGAGGTCGTATTTATTTTTTATCATGCGAAAATTTCAGACTCAGTGTGCAGAGACCTTAAGAGTGTGTATCCATAGGAGGTAGGACTGTTATAATATTATAATAATTATTGAGAGCAAACAATCCCTTTTAGCACTGAATGATTTGGAAAAAACTTGACAAAATATGTTTGTTTGTTTTTTTTTTACTAGAACTAACTTAAACATCTTAAATTTAAAAGGCAGTGAATCTCTTTCCACTTTAGTTTTCATAGGCTACATTCCCACCATTTTGACCCATTCAATATAACTATGAAATATTAGTATTATTTTTTTATGATTTCGATTTTTTGTAATTACTATTAAATAAAATAGTTAAGAAATATATTGCAATAATAATACTATTGTACTATAAAATAAGCTGAAAAAAAATCAGTATTTAATAAAAATAAAGAATATGTATTTTATAGTACTATAAAATTACAATATTAATATTCACATTTTAATTACTTAATTTTTAAATGTTAAACCATGTAGCTTTTATTTTGGCTCTTTGCTGGCAATGAAATATATGCACTGTTGGTTTCAGAGTGAAACACGGCACTGTGTTCATTTGTTATTGGTTGAATAACAAAAGTGGTAATTTCACGAAGACTCAATTCCAAACTCTACGAACAACCTTCTCTATGGATAATAAACTCTTTTTTTTCCCCAGTAAGTTTTGGGATAGTGTATTGTAAATGTTAATTTAATTTTGTGCATCTCTCATTTGCTGTATTAAATGTACATTACACATTATTTTTCTTGTCATAATTTGCAGTCACATTAGAGACATTTTTGTGAAATTTTGTGGACAAAAAGCTCCATTGTCTATGGTCTGTAGTGTAGCGATACACGAAGCATCGCTCGCACTGAAGTCACTTCCAGCAGCTCTCTGTTGGCCAATGCAGTGAATTCACGTGACTGACTTGAACCTGAGTGAAATCTGCTTGGACAACTTTTTTTCGCCCTCTAACAAAATACCTGATTCCTGTTAAAAGACTGTATAACATTCACAAAATTTTACTCAACAATGGTTTATAATCTTACTCTGTGTCACTACAGTGTGCCTAAAGCAGGGGTGCCCAAACTCGGTCCTGGAGGGCCGGTGTCCTGCAGAGTTTAGCTCCAGCTTGCCTCAACACACCTGCCAGGAAGTTTCTAGCATGCCTTGTAAGAGCTTGATTAGCTGCTTCAGGTGTGTCTAATCGGGGTTGGAGCTAAACTCTGCAGGATACCGGCCCTCCAGGACCGAGCTTGGGCACCCCTGGCCTAAAGTAATGCCTGGAATCATTATAATTCAAAGCTATCAGGTTTCATTTTAGCAGAAAATTCCAGCCATCTGTAGTTCATTGGATATTTACATCATGTCCGTAAACAAAGAAAAGAACATGCTTATCTACACAAAAACGCAGGGCCAAATATATTTTAGCAAACTGCCTTGCTTACAGTCACATTTGTGAAGAACTCTCTATTCTAGGACAGTTTGTGGACAGAGTTGGACATAGGACGTCTCTGATAAATGTTTATTTGAGTGCAGTACTACCTCAGTAATACAGTGTATGTTGTTTTACATGCATGTCAACTAAAGCGAAACTCTGTGACAGTTCAGTGTTTGATTATACAGGCCCACAAAAGCAGGCTGGCCATCTGCACGTGCTTGCCAACGCTGCCAAACGCAGACTGAGCAGCCTCTTTTTCTCTATAATTTCTTCTTATTTACCAAAGAAAAAAGCTGCCCTGTTCTTTCCCTCCCTGCTCTTACTCAATAAAAGAAGCGGCTGCATTTTTATTCAGCTCTTTCTCTGGGACTTAATTCAATAAATCCACCTGATTGTAAAACTGGCAAGAAAGCAGCACTCTTTTCATTTATTAATATTTTGCTCAGTCAAGATTAATCTCGCTCCATTAATATAATTAAAAAATATAATGTAATCAAGATTAAACAGTCGAGCTGTTTGAAGTATATCACTCAAAAAAAAAATGGTGCTATATAGCCTAGCACTAAAAGTGGTTCTTTGGCTCGTAATCATACGGGAACCACTTTTGGTGCTATATAGCACCATATCTTGGTGCTTCAGTGGTTCTTCACCGGTTCTTCGGCATGACTGAGGGGCTATATAGCACCGCTACCATATACAGAACCTGTTAAGCTCCTGTATGGTTCTTCAGCGGTTCTTCAGCAGTTCTTCGGCATGACTGAGGGGCTATATAGCACCGCTACCATCTAAAGAACCTGTTAGCTTCCTGTATGGTTCTTCAGCGGTTCTTCAGTGGTTCTTTGGGGTGATTAAGGTGCTATATAGCACCACTGCCATACAAATAACCTGTTAAGCCCCTTTAAAGGTTCTTTACAAGCCAAAGAACCACTGTTGGTGCTGTTTAGCACCATTTTTGTTGAAGAAATACAATGCAATATGGCACCTCTTATGGTTCTACATAGCACCATTTGACAAAGGTGCTGTATAGCACCTTTACAGATATGGTGCTATATAGCACCAAAAGTGGTTCCCCTATGATTACGAGCCAAGAACCACTTTTAGTGCTATATAGCACCATTTTTTTAGAGTGTATAGTACTGTATGGTACTTTTTTTCTAAGCAGATACAGAAGGTCTCAATCTTCCTGAGGCAGGCCGGCATTATTTTCCTCTTGGGAATGTGCCACTTTGTCCAGGATCTGGGATTTAAGCTCCACATCTTGTCCTCTGTTCCTCTCCTGTTCCTCCTATCTGCTTTTGTTGGAAATAACCCTAAACCAGGGGTCTCCCCACCAGCTCCTGGAGGGCCAGTGTCCTGCAGAGTTTAGCTCCAGCCTGGTCCTACACACCTGTCTGAAGGTTTCTAGCAAAGACACTATTGAAGGCAAGCCTGCAACCTTTAGGCAAAAAAGTGTAACCGCTAATGCTAACGCTGCGGCGCAGGGAAGGAGACCAGAGGCAGTTTTTTTCTGAATGGATGTCAATGGAGGAGAGGCTTCACTACGCTGAATAAACAGCTTTTTAGAGGAAACAGCTCATCATTTAATGAATCGACAGCCTATCTGCTAACCTTCAACATGTTTTACACTAAACAATACTTTTGGGTTGAACTATTTTTAGAGATTACACCGAAAAAAAATGCTGTTTTATAAGAGAAGTCACTGACTTTTTGCGACAGGTGGGATTCAGTTTGCAGAACAAACACTCTGGCTGAATAAAGTACAAAAAATACACTCTTGCTGTGAATAGAGTACAAATACACTATTTCTTCAGAAAATGTAAAAATTAGTTTTATGACTATTAGCTGAAACCTGTTCTTCATGATGTTTTATTAAGTGGGTTTTTGCCTGCTTCATTACACTGCCTTGCTGAAGAACGCTCTCTTCTTATCTCTTCAGTCATCAGAGACTTATGAGTTACAGCACAGCTCTAGTGGAGATAAGTGGAGGGATGCTTTCGAATGTTTTTATGCTTTTCTTTTTGCCTACATCTGCAACAAGTGGAGCTCTGATATCTTGCACAACTTCAACTTCAAGCTGTATGAAGTTTTGCATCTGTGATTATTTGGATCTTGATTGTACGAGCAGGATTTAGTCGACAAATGCCAACAGCTTGGATTAAATCCACAGACAAATCCTGGTGGAACTTTGGTGAACCCAAGAGCAGTTAGCAAATTAGTGATTGAATTAGTCTGAAAGCCACTCAGTTTGTACCTACTGGTTAGTGGAATTAGTCACCCAAATATAACATTTCTGTCATTATTTACTCGCCTCCACGATGAAGCAAAATTCATGCATTGCTTGTTTTCCATAGTTTTTTTTATTTTCAAGTAGAATTTTTGAAAGAATCTATTCATATGAACTGCATTTAAAAAAGTCAGCTGCGTAAAAGATTCGTCACATTTTCTCCTTTTGTGTTCTAGAAAATCTGAGAATACAGGTTGATAGAACGGCATAAATAACTGCAAGCTTTTAAAACAGCATCGTACTGTTTTGCAATGTAGTTCTACATCATATGATCCAACAGCAAAACAAATAATCTTCATTGGTGCTAAGCACAGAAATCTGGTCAAGTACCATTGAGTGAGTGATTGCCCCATTGTTATTCAGGACAAAACAAGAGTGTATTCTAGGATTGTTTTAATACCAAGACTGTGAAATTGCATTTTCCTCTCAAACCATTGCATTTTGGTGTGAGTTACAGCTCGCCGTTAAGATGTAGAGCGTGTTTGTAGAGAATGCTCAGGAACGTCCTAATCTAATCTAGCCTCCATATGTTTCTCTTTAAGAGATCCTCCCATGCTTAAGACCCTTCGTCTGTGCGATGGTCAGAAATTCCTTGTGTAATTGTATCTTGGCACCTGTCCCTGAGTGTTTGTGGCATTGCAGCTTTAATTCAGTTTCAGCCGTTGCAGAAGAACCGAACATACTTTAGTTCATTCGGTTATAGAGCAGGGATTGAATTGATGTAAATTATATTAAACAATGTGGAATATTCGGAGGTTGTTTTTTTTAAGGCAAGCATCACTTATAGTTCTGTAAGTATTAAACTTGCTACATGAAAAACATGCCTCTACCTACATTTTTGCAAAACGTTCTGCAGTTTCCAGGTGAAATGAACACTAGTGGCAGTAAAACACCAACAGCTTTTATTTCCTTTTCACACAAATTATGATTACAGAGGCAGATTATCAATTAATACAGACTTATTTTTGCATGGTTTCTTGCACAATACTATGTTATGACCTCAAAACACTTTTATCACAGTGCATGATTTGTAAACGAATATATTTTGATGTTTCCATCACATAACCAGCTCCATATGTATGGCTTATCTAAAAAAGGTAAAATTGCTCGGTAGCGCACCTGGTACGCCATTGAGTTTGTGATGCAGCGCGTTTGGCTATGAGTCTCGTGAATCATGAGTTGCGACAAATGAACTGAAAGACTTGTAGAAGCAAGATACAATAGCATGGTTGCTTCAGGAAATCTGCTTTCATCTCACGTTTGCCTTTGTTGTGAGATTTCACTAACCAGACAATTCATTTACGAACTTCTACAATACATACAACAAATAACGTAATAACTGAACATGTTTTTAGTGCAACTCAATGGAAATTTCGAAACATGCAAGAAGCAGCATAAAATCATTTTGCAGAAATGTCACCACAGGCGCATTTTTTGTTCGAGGAGAAGGTACCTGAGACTTATCTAGAGATCAAAAATATTATAGAAACTAAGGGCCCTTTTAGTAAGTAACTACATAGAAACAACTGCACAATAAACTTGCAGGGTGAAGATGCATCAAGCAGTGTCAAATGAAATTAAAGATCTGTGGCAGATTTCATTTTTGTGGAAACCATAAGTGAACCAGAAGCCTTTTCCACATAATGTCCCTTCTACAGCTGAGAAACTTTGTAAAGCATATCGCTGGTGTTATTTCAATCACTTTCATGAAGTGCAGATATTTCCCCTTCTGTTCATTACGAACACATGATGTGTTTGTGTGTGTGTGTGTGTGTGTGTGTGTGTGTGTTTTACATCACTGCCAGAGAGAGTTTGTGGGCTCAAAGTAGTTCAGACACTGGCATCTAGAGACCCACACTTGTCACTTTAAAAATTATGAATTTGCAACTTGTCAATCAAATGAGTTAAATGTTTACAGTACTTTGCTAATTTGGTCTATATGCATTGTACTTGAAGTCCAGTGTCATTATTTTAAAGAAAAACTCAAAATAGTAGTTTATGCAAAACTAAAATAAAGAGTTTTAAATAGGTTTGGAATGAGGTGAGGTAGATAAAAAAATGTCAAATGTCATATAAAGTATCAGAAAGGAATACAGGCAACAGGGTTGTGTGCCATTCAGAACTGTATACTGAGAATGCTTGTAACTTCCAAGTTTAATTACTGCATTTTTATTTATTTATTTTTTAGAGCCTTTCAAATTTGCATAAAAGCCATACTAAAAGATGCCTGCTTTGAGATGCCAACAGAAATAGGAGCAAGTACCCTCGTGTCAGGGGCAGCTCAGTGTCTTTGGCTGTTTGTAGATGAATCAGAGTGACTGAAACCATGTCATTGTCAATCAGCGTGCATCCTGTTTTCAGTGGCTGTGCACGAGAACACTCAACATTCAAGCATGTGATGCATGAGAGTCCCGTGAGCTCACGACACATGCTTGGTTTCTTCAAGATGTTTAAAATCAAGCTCATTCTTGGTTTTTGTTCTTGGCCCATACATTTCTCTGAAGGCTTCTGCACCTCCATACTTTTCAGTAACCAGAAACATTAATAATTAATTTAAAAAAAAATAGGTGCAAATACTAAAACTTTCTTTGTGGTCAGAGCTGTACTGGACAAAAGTGAAGTGAACCTGCAATAGAGATTGAAACTGATACTGCAGTTTCAGTCTGTCTCATGGACATGTTGGATCTCATGTGCATTTGGCATAGTGTCAGTCACGAGCCAGTGATATTGTGGTGCACTGCAATCTATTAAACTGCAACACATCAATTTGTTATATCATAAGATAGTTGCTGATACCAAGCTGTGGTGTGAAATTAACTCATCAGAGATCATTTAAGACATGTCACATATGTGAACATCTTAAATATATAGTACACTAATAACAGCACTTTTCTCAGGACATTGGTGTAATTCCTACTAAAATAAAAACCTACTTCCCTGATCGCCCTGAAGGGTATAATGGTTAGGAAGAATCTGAGATATTCCTTCACAGGCCAAAAATGGCAAATTGGGCCTAGGCAGACAGTGATGGCTTTATTAAGCAACTGGTCAGTCATCAATAGTATCTGGGTCATTGCCTTAAGGAGAGATGAGACATTGATGTTGCCTTTGCCAGCTGGCTGTAATGGCAGTATAAGGCAGGCTTTGTTACCACTTTCTTTGCAAAGGGAAATTAACCCTCTACCACTGGCGCAGCCACGCAAACATATCGTGCCAGACTCGGTGACATTTGTGGTCAAACACATCCTTTCTTGCATGCTGCAAGGTGTAGCATTCTGCATCAGATATCTCAAGTCACATGGTTGCATGGAAATGTCTAAACGACATCTTCAGTTCTCCACTATGACAAAAACAATGCTTATAAGGAATAGTTTCACCTAACGAAGAATATGCACTATATATGTCATGGGTGCAAATATCAGGGAATGCATGCATTGAATGCAATGGAAACCACTTTGCTCAATGCATAAATGTATTTATTGATTAATAGTATATTAATTTATATAATTAGTATTATCATGCCAATCTACTGTCAGACCTTTAAAGGGGAAGCACTGCTCTGTTATGCTGCATGAAAGCAATGGGAAAACCATGGTCGTGCAAATCTTAATGACTGGAAATCTCACGTCTAGGAGAATTAAGATAAGAAAACATACGTTTGTTTGAAAGGCTTTTGTGAAACTTAAAGTGGACCAGCTAATGGGTCTTCAGAGGCCTGTGACTTTGTGGTCTTGTGATCTGGATCACAAAAGAAGGACTTGTCTTAGGACTGAAATAATAAACACAGCCTTAGTGTGCATAAGAGACTTCTTACCAACCCCAAACCTTTGAACCATACAGTTTCTAGAAGACCTAAGCAAAAAGGTCTTAAGTCAAGACAATGTAATAGTATTAAGTTAAATACTGTAATAAGTTAAGGTCTATAGTGCTTCAATGTCTTATAGTGCACAATTTAGCAGTTTAGAGCTGCCAGTAGGACAGTCTACGACCGGCGATAATACAGTTGAGGTTCGCTATAGTAGCTTATATATTACTTTATGCGAGTATGTTGAAAACAGTAATAGTTGTTGACTTAAGAAATATTCTGGTGTTGTAACAAATCCACGTTCTGCCAGAATTACTATTAGGTGATGAGTATCACTGTTTTGGTCATATCGCACACCCCTAAGCAGTTTCATCAAGAAGTTGATAGAAAATCATGCCTTATCACTTATCTTTAGTCCCCCGGTGTGCAAACCAAAGGCGAATGTCGCAAGCAATGGAAAAACTCTATTTGATGTTGGATAATGGAGAAAAACAACCTTAGGCTCCACCAGGAGTCCAGCTCTCCTATGGCTATACAGTATAAACATAATGTCAATAATGTTATAATATCGACTGAACAGTGTGATTATGGACTTAGGGCCAGATTTAGTAAACAGGGCGAATTAGCATGAGACCGCAATCCCATAAAAGCCCTGATGAGAGTGGTTGTTCTGTGGCTGATCTACTGACAATGAGCAAATTAAAGAACACAGATGCAGATCATTTCCATAATGACCCACACAATCAACCAAGAGCTGCGCAAACGAGCCATGTCACAGCTTTCTTGGACAACAAACCTTAGTAAATTACCTTGCATGATTCATTTAAATACTCTCCTCACATAAATTCTGCATCTCAAAGGGAAACTCCTACAAATGCATATGCAAGTAAATCCTGACAGCTCTGTAATGTCTGAATCTTTCTGTAAAAATGTTCAGTGTTGTACTGCAACCATGTAGTTTTGCAGAGGTGTTTAGATCAAGGTCGTTTCCTTTCTTTCTGCCCAGCTACGATATGAGTGTCTGCTGACTAAACTACTTTCCTGACTGCATGTCTCGCATGTCACGCCGCAGGGCAAAGATGATACTGCCTCCCCCGCTGCACTGTGACCAAAGAGATGATTACAGAAACATGGTGGCTTTACCTCCTGATCTGACAATAAGCACTTAAAGAACGATTAAAAGGCAATGCAAATGCAGCAGCCATCAAACATGCCTGAAGCTGCTGATATCTGACTGACTGATAGATGTACAACAGTCCAGGAGTCATGTTCTTTAAAAGCATTTTTCAAGTTCTTTTACACTTTTTTTTTTAAACTTCTTGATTCAACAGAACGCAAGTGAACAATATTTAATGCAGTCTGGATCATTTTTGGATGAGGCATGTCACACAAAAAACCATATGCCATGCCAGTTCTCAGTCAAAACTTATTAAGTCACATTCTTCTACAAAATGAGAAAACTATCAGCAGTACACAAATCAAGCAAAATAAAACATGAACAATAAACATTTTTATAAATGATATATGCGTAAACTATTTGGTTAGACTGGAAAATTATTATTTTTTTGCTCAACCAACACAACAAAACCAGTCATTTAATGTTTTTTTAACTGTATGTTTTGTTGCATTTTGTTTGTGTTGTTTTATGTTTTTTTTGTTTGTTTTTCTTTGCGTTGTTGTTTTATATGGTTTTGTTTTGCTGTTGTGTTTTGTTTTGTTTTTCTATGCTTTGTTTTTTGCTTATTTTGAATTTTCTTGTTTTGCTTTTTCGTGCTTTGTGTTGTTTTACTGCATGTTGTTTAGTTTTTCTTTGCTTTGTGTTGTTCTATACGGTTTTGTTTTGCTTTTTTGTGCTTTGTGTTATTTTATGTTGTTTTCTCAAATAGCAGACCTTTGCAGGATCTTGAAGGTTTTAAAAGAATGCATGCTTGACTTAAAGAGCTACATTTTGTTACTTAGTTTCACAAAAGAAACTGACAGTTGTGGTCAATGATTTTTATGATGGTAAAAATGACCAAATTAATGCTGCCTTCACATGCTACCGGAATGATCGTAAATGAAAAGATTGTAAAAATCGAGCTTCCTAGTCGGAAATTGGACATGAACGGCCTCCCTACTCATATTTACAACTGGGAAACTCTGAGATCATTTTGATACCTGAGTTTCTGAGACGGGTGAGCCATAAACTTTAAATATGGTGGAGGAGAGAAATATAGCAGTATACTGTAAAGTTTTATTTGTTTTTCTCACTACATCTATCTCCTGCTATTACAGTCTTGTATATTTACATATATAAATAATCATTTAAAGCATATTGTATGTATTGAACACAGTGAAAATAGCATTTATTTGACTGAAGTTTAGGAAACGTCAGCCAGCCGAATATCTAGATAGTGCTGTGAATGTTTATATTGTTACCAATGAATGGGACGCTACATTTTATTCAAAACCTGTTGGATTTTGACTAAATATCTTCAAATCTATACCTTTTGGCTTTAATAAAATTTCCCCAAGAAACAGGCAGGAATGACTAGGCTGTCCTCCATGATTTCTGTTCTTTCCAACAACAAAGCACTTGAACACAACAAACTCGTAATCACAACTTCAGATGTGGGAAGTTTCCGATAACATGTGAAGGCAGCATAAAATTGCAGTGATCTTTTAATTAGAGGTGATTTTTTCATTCTTTCATTCACTAATTCAAGACTACTACTTTTACTTAGCAGTCCATCAGTGTATAACTTAAGCTCTCAATTGAGTTTTGCATTAATTTATTAATCGTGGTTCTACTGTCTAAATTGACTCTCATAAGAGTTTGAGATAATAAAATCTCAATTATTAAATGTAAAATTGCTATTCATTATTAATAGGTTTATTCAAAAAGTAATGCTAGACAGATCTGCAATCTGAAATATCAACATAATACCACAACATCAGTCTGAGCGCACAGCTTCAGAGGAGATCAGGAGGCAGCAGCATGATTCTGATTTCGTACAGTTCAGTTCTCTGTTCTGCAAACTGCATCACAGACAGACAGGCCTGACCTACATCTTCATCTGCAGTGTGCAGAAACTATCCTGTCTCTGACTGCTATTTATATCATATTTAAATGTATGCAAAAAATATTATTTTATCACAGATATTTTTGGACAGTCATCAATGGAGAAAGATGGTATTTGCAGTCAGATGTGTTACAGTGCCATGAGGAAAGGACATGCTATAGTAGTGCTGTCAAACGTTTAAAATAAACATTTTTGTTTACATAATATATGTTTGTGTGTACTGTGTATATTTGTAATGAATATATAAAAACACACACATGCATGTATATACTTAAGAAAAATGTTATGTTTATATATTAAATATATTTATATAGCAGTGCTGTCAAACAATTAATCGCGATTAATCGCATCCAAAATAAAAGTTTTTGTTTATATATGTGTGTGTACTGTGTATATTTATGATGTATATATAAATACAAACACATACAGTATATATTTTGAAAATATGTACGTGTATTTGCATGTATATATTTATATTCATATAAATTATATCATATATAAATATATTTAATATATAAACGTAACATATTTTTCTTATATATATATATATATATATGCATGTGTGTGTATTTATATATATACATAATAAATATACACAGTACACACACATATATTATATAAACAAAAACTTTTATTTTGGATGCGATTAATCGCGATTAATTGTTTGACAGCACTATATAGTTTTTGTTAATATTTTGAATTAGATTTTATTTTTTCATTTTCAGCTTTCACTTCAATTTTAGTTAACTTTTAGTAATTTTTATTTTTAAAATACAAACATTTATATCATTTTATTAATTTGTTTTTGTTTATTTGGTTTTTATTATTTTAGTACTTCAAATTAAACTAAACAAAAATGAGAAATGTTGGCAGCTAGCTGAAATAAAATGTGTATTATTTTATATTTTATTTTATATTAGTTGATGTTTATTTTGTTTCATGTAACATTTTTTTCATGGTTTCAGTTTTAGCTAACAATAATCACCCTGCCCATAGTCATTTGTAATTGTAGCAGTTCTCCGTAACAAACCAGAATTAATTATCAGAGAGAAATCAGTTAAATCAAGATTTTGCATACATGCATATGTTGTAGTTAGCTGAGTTGAGATAGTTCATGCATGCATGGACTCATATGCATATGCAATCAAGTGGTCAAAAGGATGGGTAAAAGAAGTAATATGCTATGCAAAGCACAAGATAAAAAAAAAATCGCAATATGATATAGCTAAGACAATTAATGAATAGTAACACATCAGTAAATAAGTATTAATAATAATTTTTCCAAGTCATATTGGCTGTTTATGGTTGCCGAGCAACAGCACTTTTGCGCATTAATACAAAATGTGCGTTCACACTGCGCTTTACGAACCGGTTCAACCAATCAGAATAAAGAATCGGAACTATTGTTTTATGAACTCCATTTCACATGGGCGTATATGCAGTGCAATGCAAAGACTTTCACATTTTCTTCACAATAAGTGACTCATCTGATTTTACCTTGCTAATAAAGGCAAGTCAAAACAGAATGAATATAAAGCACTTCCTAAAATGTGCTGGTATTCAACAGTTTGCACAGCATTTCTGTGAGGCTTGTGCCATAATGCACTGTGACTCTATAGATCACGATGTTCCCGCCCGTTCAGCCCACTATAGAGCAGAAAACAGCTATCTGTAGGTGATGATGATACACAAAACACTGACGTTATGTCTTCACGAATCACCTTGTAATATGTGCAGGCTATAAAAAGCCCCAATCCTTCAAAGATTATGAAAAATCTGCTGCATGACCATCTTATGAAACCAGTTAGCCTACTATTATTCAAAAGAAGAAGAAAAAAATCAATTTATATGAAAAAGTGGTTTCTACTTATTCGGGCTGATTAGGCTAATAAAACAGTTTAGTGAGACGTATCATGAAGCTGATTAATGTGAGCAGCTGTATTCCTCTGAATGATTTATATGAAGAGCTGTCTCACCTCCTGATGCTGATGCTGATCCCCGAGGCTCAGCTGATCACTGCGGGAAATGATCCACCTGCGCCAGGCACCAGATCAGACCAGCCTCCGCCCGAATAAACGCACATTTACCAGCTTTCAGCTTTACACCTTCATCTGTGATCTTCCTTTGTGTCTTTTCTGGTTGTGAACGACAGCAGCGCTGGAGAAGGAAAGGAAACCCCTTGAATGAGGCGGAACACTCCCACTGTGAGGACACAAAAAACTAAGAAACAGCGCCGCCTATGCGTCAATACAGAGCAATACAACATGATAATACAACCCTCATGTGCTGTTGAGGAGGGCGACCTGACTTTATGTTTCCAGATAGGCCTGCCACAATGGTGTTGGAGTAAAATTAATAATGGTAAATTCGAATTTAACCCATTATTCCCATAATTAATCTGAATCATTACAGGAATAGTTCACCCAAAAAGGAAAATTTAGATGTAGATGAGTTTGTTTCTTTGTCAGATTTGGAGAAATGTAGCATTGCATCAGTGTCTCAGCAAAGCATGCTCTGCAGTGAATGGGTGCCATCAGAATGAGAGCCAAACAGCTGATAAACACATCACAATAATCCACACCACTCCAGTCCATCAGTTAACATCTTCAGAAGAGAAAAGCTGCGTGTATGTTAGAAACAAATACATCATTAAGGCATTTTAACTTTAGACTGTGGCTTCTGGTCAAAATATGAGTCTATAATCCATAATAATGCTTCCACCAGTGATGAAGTCCATCCCCTGTTGTTCTCTCATATCAAAACTCACCAATATATTTGTTTAGAGCTGTTTTGGATCTGTGCAGATTTCACTCCTGATTCAGATGACTTTTTCACTGGAAAAAGAAATATTATGGATAGAGGACTCATATTTAGTCAGAAACAAGGTTTAACAGTTAAAAACGTGTTGATGATGGATTTGTTTCTTACAAACACACAGCTTTTGTCTTCTCAAGATGTTAACTGATGGACTGGAGTGGTGTGGATGACTTGTGATGTTTTTATCAGCTGTTTGGACTCTCATTCTGACGGCACCCATTCACTGCAGAGCAACCATTGCTGAACAAGTGATGCAGTGCTGCATTTCTCTACATCTGGGACATCCTACAGGTGACATTTTCAGCATTTTTTTTTTTATTTGAATAAACAATTCCTTTAAAACCCAGTAGAAGTGTTATTGGAGCTTCAGCTCAGTTTATCACGAACTAGGCACCATTCTGTTATATGACTCTAAATTACAATTTGACCCCAGCAATAAACAAATAATTAAACAGTGTACTTCTTCATCACCACAAATTATTCAAAACAGAAGTTTGAGAAAATACTTCATTGTTTTGAATTAGAAACATAGAAATTTCTCTCTCTCTCTCTTTTAAATTTATTAATAAAATTGAAAGGTTATCATGAACCTGGTTTTTGATGTGACATTAAGGAGTATAAAGTGTATATTTATGTGAAAAAAAATATAAATTGATAAAATGAAGGGGTCTGAATACTTTCTGAAAGCACCATATTTAATATCTTATAACACAATTGTATGTACAGTATAACTTTTGAAAGGTTTTTTCCCCTTAGATATAAAACAGATCTAAAGAAACAGAGACAATCGTTATGGGGTTGAAGGTTTATCCATAACCTTGGCGTTGCAAGCGCCATGCTCTAAAGGAATATACATATAAATAAACACATATATGAATACACAATTTTGTTGCATTATCTTGAGAAATAACATGATTATGAATGATTTATATAAGTAACAGCATGAACAGAATTTTGAATAATAATGTGTGACCTCATTTCAAATCATTTTAAAGTACTTATTTTGTTTTTTACATTGTGCTTCCTCATGTCAGAAATAAGTCAGTATCTAACAGGTCTCGGTCTGAATCACAGATTTGAGCGCTGTCCTCCTCTGAAATCTGATGGATGGGGACAGGAACATCACGCTCCTCTTTGATTTCTTTCTTGATTTCGTCCTGGTTGATGAGACTGAAACTGATGATCTAGAAAATGCAGAAACGTAAATATGTCAGCTCTAAAACTCCCACACATTTTGACCAGTGCATTTCCACTTCAGCTGATTCTGATTTCTTATCAAGTCAGTAGTTATTGATTCAGTCGAATATGCTTCAGTGGCTCTGTCACCTGTCCGTAGCTTCCTAAAGATGTTGCTTCAGTTATGTGGCTGTAGAGATTGTGGCGGGCTATGAAACTACTGAGCCAATCTCGACCTACAGGAATTAAAAAAAAATCAAGCTAGGAACACAGAAGCTGTCAGCTGAATTACTGAATTAAAGTGTCACGACAAAACCTACCTGCTAGCCTCTGCTCTCCCCAGTTGTTGGGGACAGGAATGTTGTTCTTCTGTGCAAATTCAAAAGCGATTTCTCTGCATCTCTTTGGCGTGAGGCTGTGCACGCCTTCAGCCAGCATGCGGATGTTTTCTGCAAGCTCCTCCTCTAACTCCTCAGACAAGATCCTCCTGGCTTCAGCCGTTCCTCTGTAGCCCACGGTTTTCTCTCTTTTTTCTTCTGCCTTCTTCATGTAGCGCTGCAGGGTGGACCTGCCGATCTTTCTTTCTTTTGCCACCGTTCTGATAGATTTCCCACGTTTCACTTCAACAAACGCTTTCTCCAGCTCCTCATAGGTTACTGAACCCCAGTCCGTTTTACGAATATAGTTCCGTGGCATGATCGCTTTCCTGTGGTGTTTGATAACAGCACAAGCTGTGAAGAATCACACACACACACACACACACACACACACAAACGACCCTGGACCATAAAACCAGTCATAAGGGTCAATTTTTTGAAATTGTATGGTTTGTTAGGATCGGACAATATTTGGCTGAGATACAACTATTTGAAAATCTGGAATCTGAGGGTGCAAAAAAATCTAAATATTGAGAAAATCTCCTTTAAAGTTGTCCAAATGAAGTTCTTAGCAATGCATATTACTAATCAAAAATGAAGTTTTGATATATTCACGGTAGGAAATTTACAAAATATCTTCATGGAACATGATCTCTACTTAATATCCTCATGATTTTCGGCATAAAAGAAAAATCAATAATTTTGACCCATACAATGTATTTTTGGCTATTGCTACAAATATACCTGTGCTACTTATGACTGCTTTTGTGCTCCAGGGTCACATATATATGTATATCTTTTGACATGAAATAATACTTTTATTCAGCAAGGATGCATTAAATTGCTTAAAACTGACAGTAAAGGCATTTATATTGCTACAAAAGATTTCAAATATATGACAGAGAATATATACAGAGAATCCTTAAAAACTGTATCACTGTTTTCACAAAAATATTAAGCAACAAACTTTTTGTCAACACTGATAATAATCAGAAATGTTTCTTGAACCGCAATCAGCATATTAGAATGATTTCTGAAGATCATGTGACACTGAAGACTGGAGTAATGATGCTGGAGAAAAATCAGCTTTAATCACAGAATTAATAAAAATAAAAATGTTACAATTCACATAAAAAGCAGTTATTTTAAATTGTAATAATATTTCACAATAATGCTGTTTTTACCGTATTTTTCATCCAATAAATGCAGCCTTAGTGAACATAAGAGTCTTATACATCAAAACAATCTTAATAGAAAATGCTTCTATTTAGCATTTTCTCTTATTTAATACATTTTTATTACATAAATTAAAATACTGTCTTCATATATTCATTTTAAGTCATAACCTTTGTTTAACATTTTTTTAAACTACGGTCTTAGACTTCTGGACTGCACTGTATGATTTTAGCTGAACAAATATGCTTTGACATGAAAAAATAAAATAATTTTTCAAGTAAAACAAATATGAAAACCATCTTACCGCTTCTCTCTTGTGTTTCTCTCATTTACAGACAGCTGGATATGCTGTGCACTTCCAGATTGTTTGGTCACATGACAAATCAATGCTCAGATGCACAGGTGTCTCAACTTACCCACTGGCTCATCTCCCCCACTCAACCCCTGCAATCTACTGTCTATTTATCACCAGAGAATAAACTCATGCAGTTTGGCAGCTTCTGGGCCAGGATTTGTACTCTGAAAGAAGAAACAATTCTGTTTTAGTCTCTGAAGGTATGTCATATATACTCGACATCTCAAATAAAATCTCAAAATAAGTTATTTAAATAATGTCAAGTCATGCTACTGGAGCACTAAACGATTCTGTTAAATTCTACAGGCAAATTTCACAGACTGATCATGAATATCTTCAAATATAACACATTCTCTTTTGATATAGAAAGTGTCTAGTCCTCAGATATTGTCAGGGAGGATTTTCTACAAGTGTAACAAATGCTTTTTCACAGAAACAGCTTGCATCCTCAAAAGGTACCTTGAGGTATAGTCATATTATATTAATTTAGTCTCTCCACTGGATGAACTCCACTGCTAAATGCTGGCTGATTAGAATTATGCAAACAACAATATAATTACAATTTTGTGTTTTTGCTTGATACAATTAAATTCATGCAATAATTCAGGGACTGTGTCTTTGGACAGGGGCCCACTACAGGGGGCCTCAGTAAGTCACTGAAATAATGTAAAATGAATACATTCGGTTTTATTAAAGCAATCTCAATTAAAATGTTAAACAAAAAACACAAAAAATAAAGCTGTACAGCAATAAACTAACATCATATTTTTGAGTTTATTCATTTTTAAATATGAGCTTTAGATGGGAGGGCTTTTGAATATTGTCTTGGAGTCAAAAACTGAGAATCACTGCTCTAATAATCCATCAATTAACATCGTATGAAATGAAAAGCTGAATGTTTGTTAGAAACAAATACATCATTATGATTTATTACAAACACACAGCTTTTCAAGTGGTGTGGATTATTGTGATGTTTTTATCAGTGTTTGGACTCTCATTCTGACGGCACCCATTCACTGCAGAGCATCCACTGGTGAGCAAGGGATGTAATGCTACATTTCTCCAAATCTGATGAAGAAACAAACTCATTTACATCTTGGATGGCCTGAGGGTGACTAAATATTTAGCAAATGTTTATTTTTGGGTGAACTACTCCTTTAAATATACATCTAAAGCTTGATTTCTTGAAAGAGTCTTTCTGAAGGCACTGAAGTACAAAAGCAACTTATTCAAAACCGTTCCGTATATCGTTCAACGGCAATTTCACTTCTTCCTTTACTATCATTACATAAAAACGCTTTTTATTCTAGTTCTTTGCATACTGTTACTTCTGCATTGCGCTACCACAAAAAAATAAATAAATAAAACACTGGCATTAACAATATGTTCAGACATGTAGTGTAATGCCACCTTTAAAGCACCTCGAGTATCGTTCAAATAACCACGGTAAATGAATATGCTAATCCCTCTGTAACGTTACTATGGTGTTAACATTTAATACCAGCACTGTAACGTTACCATGGTACTGATATAATATCGACTTTAAAGAGTGAATATGATTTCATGCCATAAAAAACACGTACGCAGATATTCTTAGAAATCGCTAACCTGATATTTAAAGCTGATAAACATCACTAACTGAGATCTGAGAAGTGCAAACACACACAGGTGCCACAAAAAACAAAACACACACTTACACAACAAACACAGAGCGCTTCCGCCGGAATTCGTCGCCTGAGGGGGAGGGCGTCGCTGCCGGAAGTCGTCACGTCGGTGGGCGGGGCTTGTTGTGCCACGTTGATGGACAGCAGTGGGGACGTGGAGCTCTGTACACCTGCAGACAAACCTCACGCAAACCTACGGATCTCATAAAGTTATCCCGCTAATTCCCTCTAACGCTGGTGTTTGTGTGTGGATGAGTCTGGAAGCGCGACGAGAGAAGGTAAACACTTTAAAACTAACATCGCTGCATTAGCCGCTCTGCTACAGTATTATCTGTTTAAGACTTTCCGTCTACAGATTTCACATTTCATTCACTAAAACATGTCTGTTGTGAACATCTTGTCTCTTGTCATGTATAACAGTGCTTTATTAATAATGTCTAATTTAAGTTATCCTAAACATTCATTGTCCAATGTATTGTAAACTGTATAACTAGGTATTATGCTTTAAATTATTTAGCAGCAAGATATTATTTATTGTTTGCAGTCAGGGTCCCAGCTGCTGTTTTTGTGTTTGTATTGTCATACGAATAATTGGTTAGACTTTATTTTAAGGTGTCTTTGTTACCGTGTAATTATACATTTTAATTACTGAGTAATATTAATGAACAACATATACTTACTTACTATATGGTTAGGGTTACTTGCATGTAATTATGCATAATTTATTGTTTTTATAATAGTAAGTACATGTAACTTGTGTAACAAGGACACCTTAAAATAAAGTGTTACAGAATAATTCATGTATAATTGCATTATATTTAGGAGATACTCCCTAATAAACTTCCAAGTGTCGATTGGTAGATCTTTCCATTGAGTTATACAATCTACTAAACAGAATAAAACTTATTACCTTGACTTACCTAAACAATTTGCACATTGACTTTCAATGTGACATTTACTAAATAAAAATAGCATGGTCAATGCATATCATTTATTTTTTTAATCATAGGATGAAGCTAAAAGAAATTAACCGAACAGCCATCCAGGCCTGGAGTCCAGCACAGCAACACCCCATCTATCTGGCTGCAGGTAACTGCTATCAGTCACTGAACTCATTGCCAAACTCTCGCTATTATACATAGCGCAGCTGACATGAGACATTTCACTTGCACTAATCAGGGAAAGTGAACACCAATGTTTATAACAGATTAGTAGTTAATGAACAGTCAGATATGAATGTGATGAATAATGAATAATCTGTAATTTAGTATAATGCTTTCATGTTTATTAATAGTGAAAGTGTACTTTTTTTTAGCTTTAACATTTTTATGATATTGCTGTTGTGTACAGTAAAACTTGCTCACAAGTAATATTGACATCTGTTTTTTTTTTGTGGTCAGTTCTTTTCAATGTTGGACTGCTTCACAAATCAGTCTAAATGATTCATTAGTGAATCTTTTTTTAATTTGATTCTTAAAGGGATAGTTCACCCCAAAATGAAAATTCTGTCATTAATTACTCACCCTCATGTCGTTCCAAACCTGTAAGACCTTCATTCATCTTCAGAACACAAATTAAGATATTTTTGATTAAAGGGGTCCGATTATGTTTTTTCACTTTTTGAATCTTAGTCAGTGTGTAGTGTGTATGTTTGGGCATAAAACGATCTACAAAGTTACAAATCTCAAAGTCCACTCCAAGGGGAGATATTTCGTTTTTAAAAAATCCCTTTTCAAGAACTACAACGAACGCTTCGTTTGGACTACAAAGTTGTTTTCCTGTATTTGTGACATCACAAAAATAAATCCCGCCTACTGAAATTCGAATGGTTGGCAGGTGGGAAGAACGCTTGGTTGAGCACTGCACATTTCAAAATCAAAACCCGGTGCGGGTGTTTTTATATCACTGTATTTCTGATGGAAACAACTGTTTTCAGAAAATTTTGCATGTCATTTTCATTTCGTCTTGCATGTAATGTCTGATAAAGCAGCGTTTGTGAGCGGAGCTCTGTTTTCTGTACAGTGTTACCGGGGAAACCTCGCTCTCTCCCGCTCCAACAGCACCTCCCGCTGGCAGAGAATTAATTTGCATATATATGCAGCCACAAATAGTGCAACTCTGTGGGAATATGGTATAAATAAATTCAACTTTATAACAGTTTCAGTGCAATTCATGTTATAATGTTAGAATTAAAGAACAATAAACATAATACATATTACCGTTGCACTTATCTGTATGTAGTCAATGCAGTTATTTTTAAGCTGTTGTAGACATCCTCTCTAAAACGTGATTTAGCCAAAAACAACAACAACAATAAGGTTACCACTTTTATGTCTTGTAATATCCGTGCGTGCAAAGGTTCTGCACGATCCTCTTGTTCATATTCTCGAGGTCTGAATTGATATGGCAATATTGACGAACTTGCTGTTCTGGCAAAGGGCGGGGCAATACTGAAACACCGTCTAAGCTGTTCGCCAATCACAACGCACTGGGACAGCTAACCAATCACAACACATTTCGTTTTTCGGAAGGCGGGCCTTCATCAAACCCGGAACTAATCGAGCCGTTTGTGTCAGGCTGGGGAGAAAGGTATTGTAATAATGTAAATTATGTGAAAAATAATGCGATTTTCGAACCACCAAGCATGAGAGCATGTTCTAGTACACCCCCAAAACAAAATCAAGACTTTGTGAAAGAGCATAATAAGACCCCTTTAAATCCGAGAGTTTTCTTACCCTCCATAGACAGCAACACAACTGTGTTCCCAGGTCCAGAAACATAGCAAGGACATCGATAAAACCATCCCTGTGAAGGGTCAGAGAGCTCTCAGATTTAATCAAAATTATCTTAATTTGTGTTCCGAAGATGAACGAAGGTCTTACGAGTTTGAAACGAGGGTGAGTAATTAATGACAGAATTTTCATTTTGGGGTGAACTAACCATTTAAAAATCCCTAAACAGTAATCACAAGCAACTGGAAAAGTCATCGGTCGAAAGTCTTGTAAAAAGTCTTATTATAGACCTTAAGTCAGACTGTAAGGGACAGACTTACAGTATTTACAATGGCACACACTGTATAAAGGTCCTAGATTGTCACTTTAACAACTTCAAAACTGTTTTATGGAGTTTTTTTTTTGTCAGAAAGATATTTAGTCAACTGAACAATCAGTATGTTGTTGTTAATCAACAGTACAGTCCACTGAACGCTTCAGTCCCTCACAGCCTCATTTTCATTTCTGTCAAATATTAAATATGAGGTCTGTTTTGTCTAATGTGTCTCACTGATGAATGTGTGTTCAGGAACGTCGGCCCAGCAGCTCGATGCCACCTTCAGCACCAATGCATCTCTGGAGATCTTTGAGCTGGATCTGGCTGATCCCACTTTAGCCATGAAGTCATGTGGTTCTTTCTCCTCTCCACACAGGTACTGTGTTTTGCTCATATTATCTGCTAGTGATTTACAGTTCTGTCCTCCGAATGACCACCAAACAAATCTCACCATTGAAAACAGTGGAGTATATCTTTTATAGTGCTTTTTGATAAGTGTCGGTCCCCATTCACTTTCATTGTACGCACCTCTGAGTTTCAAGTTGAAAATGATAATGGGTTAATGATGATTGAATTTAGTTTTTTTTTGTGTTAGCTGTTCTTATAAAACAGTGCAGAAATCAGGGTCCATAAAATGAAAACAGGAAAAAGGCAGGTCGTAATATATATTCATTTTGGTGGCTTAATGCTTCGACTTCTGAGGACAAAAATTAGGCATCTTAGATAAACTGCTAAACAAATCACGGCAGATGTTTTCTATAGCTTTTTGTTACATTAGCAAGGGAATATCATTCCTAAATATTAAAATAAATCAATATAAACCATTTAAGGTTGCAATTTCTTTTGCAATTTGGTGAATAACTTGGTTTTATTCATTTACCAAAGCCAATTTTCCAGTAGTAACCTTTCTGTTCTGTCTCTAGATACCACAAACTAGTCTGGGGTCCACGTGGCATTGAAGACCAGAGTTTGCCATCGGGCGTCCTCATCGCTGGGGGAGAGAATGGCAACATCATCCTCTATGACGCCTCCAAAATCATTGCTGGAGACAGTGAAGTGATCATTGCCCAGAGCGAGAAACATACGGGACCAGTAAGAGCTCTCGATGTCAACTCGTTTCAGGTAAGTACCCAAACCAACTTCTTATTCTTTGCTCAGCTTGTGCAAGAATTATTATTTTTTGCCATGTCAGTTAAGTGGAGTTATGATCAGTGTACATGACTCCTTTTTTTTTTTTCTTTAGACAAACCTTGTGGTCTCTGGGGGAAATGAGTCAGAAATCTACATTTGGGATTTGAACAACTTAAGCTCCCCAATGACGCCAGGACCTAAAACACAGGTGCAGATCTTATGTGCACTCAAGAAGGAGGTCTAGTTTTGTTCTTGATTTCTGATAAACGTTGAGAAGATGCATTGTCTTCTGAATTGCATTGTTTTTATGAATGGCATTAGTAGGGTTTTAATGCGGAGGCATCACTATGCTATTGGTTGTAGTTTGAGCAGCGTCTCTCAAGCGGGGCACAAGATGACTTAAAATAACTTAAAATAAGCTGAAACTTTACAAAAAAAAAATCCAGATGATTCTTATTTAAATTCACACCTTTAACTACTTTCAAGTAAAAAATATTTCCATAAATCCTTATCCTTTAAATCATGAACGACTGTAAAAGTCACATAAATGCATTGGTTAAAAAGAGTGGGATCTTCACTGAAGAACATTTAGCTCTCAAAACTTCTGGAACTTCTGGAAGGCAAAGCATTACAGGGAAACCTATTAGTTTACATGGTTTATAGTTTACAATAAATATTGCTGTGGACAATGGGGGTCCTAGGAGGAAAAAGGTTGAGAACAACTTTGCTTTTAAGCAATCAGATTTTTACCTGGTGGATGGAAAAACTGCCCCAAAATTCCATAGACATAGAAAAAGGAGCCCATGTGACTTGGGACTGTCCTGGGACTGTAAGCAACCGCCAGTCACCCTAGTCTAATATTGACTTTGTTGTTGCTTTTAGCCCCTAGAGGACATCAGCTGTGTTGCTTGGAACAAACAGGTGCAGCACATCCTGGCCTCGGCCAGTCCCAGCGGAAAAGCTTCAGTCTGGGATCTGAGAAAGAACGACCTGATCATCAAAGTCAGCGACCACAGCAACAGGGTTTGTGCAGTTATTCCTTTTTGCCTTGATTTTACTAAACTTTTGCTAATAATAACAGTTAACTTTAATAATGCATAAAAATTTGGTGTATTTAACTAATGACAAAGTATCATGTTATTACTAGCGCTGTCGATATAATGTGTAAAATGAATTAATTAGTTAAGAAAAATAATGCATTAAAAATGATTAATGCGTGTAATGCACCCACACCAGACCCCTGTGCAGGTTATCTTACATTTCATACAATTGATTGGTGGCACAGTATTGTCTGATTTAGCTCAATTTTAAACTATAAAGCCACAGCAGAACTGTTATGCAATTCCGAGCAGCGCACCGTGGTGATTCATTTCTTAATGCATCAGTGTTTTGAATGAATCGGGTGAACCAATGATTCAGTGGCCCATTCATATAGAGAGCCATTTACTTCATTCCTGAATGAATCAACTGTTTGAATGAATCAAATGAATGAATGACTCAATTTTCTCATTAAGACATTTACCGCCATCTACTGGCAGTTTTAATTTCTTATTTAGAGTATAATTTCTTTTTTTTAAAAAAAAAATCATATTTCCATATTAATAAACTATTAAAGCAATAGTTCATCCCAGGATGTTGTTTCAGACTTGTATGACTTTTTCAGAACATAAAAGCAGATATTTTGAAGAAGGTTGGTAACCAAACTGTTGGTTGCCACTGACTTTTATTGTATGAAAAAAAAAAAAATACTGTGACATTTTTTCAAATTTCTCAAAGGTTATCTTACCTAAAGGTTTTTGTAATGATAAATCCTTTTGTTGAATCAAATGAAATATTTCTAATAAAGCTACTTTTTGTAATGCCTTTTGATTGATTGATGCTTTTCTCATTTAGCGCAATAATAGGTCATTTCTCAGCCAAATTTGATGTGTGATTAATTCGCTATTAATTTTTGCTAATCGCCATTGTGTAATTAATTAGATAAAAAAAATTTAATTACTTGACAGCCCTAGTTATTACTATAGTTCTGCTTGGGTATGCCTGTGTATTGAAGTAGTTTTTTGTTGTTATTACTGTCTGATGTTAGTGTTCGTGATGCATGTGATTTTGATCGAGTTTGTGTTGTGGTTCAGATGCATTGCTCCGGTCTGGCCTGGAACCCAGAGGTGGCCACTCAGCTGGTTCTGGCGTCTGAAGACGACCGAATGCCCGTCATCCAAATGTGGGACCTGCGCTTTGCCACCTCCCCTCTCAAAGTGCTGGAGAGCCACACAAGGTAGATATAAACATCAGCAGATACTCTTACCCTCCTTGAGTCTTTCTTTATCCTCATTGTTCTATATGTGTGCTTTCAGGGGTGTTTTGGCCATAGCCTGGAGTGAAGCAGATCCAGAGCTGCTCCTGAGCTGCGGGAAAGATAACCGGATCCTGTGCTGGAACCCCAACACGGCTGAGGTGAGAGTTTAGTCATGTGATGAATACTGTGGTGACAACAAAAATGTTATGAGATGTAACCTGTGATGTCTTTTTATCAATCAGGTTCTGTATGAGCTGCCCACCAGTACTCAGTGGTGTTTTGACATCCAGTGGTGTCCCAGAAACCCAGCTGTGCTGTCTGCTGCTGCCTTTGATGGCCATATCAGCATCTACTCCGTTATGGGAGGGAGCAATGACAACGCCATTACTTTACAGGCCGAACAGGTACAACTTAACTCTTAAGGGTGACATATCATGAAAATCTGACTTGTTCCATGTTTAAGTGCTATAATCTGGACTCAGAAAACGTGAAAAAGATTAACCCAGTACATTTTTTTTGGTAAGCGTTTCTCTGCGAGCTTGTGAAAAAACGAACGTGTCAGATTTCACTTTCCCCCTTGACGTAGAAAAGGGGTTTTATTATAATATTACCACCTCTTAATCCGCACGTTTCCACCCACGGCGCCGCCATTGTGTTTTCACAACGGTGCACCAGTTTTAACGCCATGGGGAAAATTCGAGCAAAGCATGCTAACTGCTCTGTCTTTGGCTGCACTGACGAGTACAGAACACTATTTAGATTAATTTTAATTAATTTACTGTATATTATGCTGCGGCCACACAGATCTAATATAAACATGCGATTTCTTTGCCAGCAGTTTACCTTCACAGACATAACCGACTGTTTTTGTAACTTGTGTGTTTTTAACATAAACTTGTGTGTATTTGACAGTTAAAGCGCAATAAGACATGAAAGAGAGCTTAGTGCTCAGTTTAGTGCTCACATGCCGTGTAACAGATGCTTTCTGTGCGCTCAGAAAACTGTATATCAGAAGTTTAAACTGATATGGTTTAAAACACATGATTTCAGTGTGATGGAGATGATAATCAAAACCAAGCAGATGTTTTTTTAGCATAGTATCTGAGGTAGAATCTGTAAAGGCACAGCTCTATTCTGGAAAAGGGGGTGGGGAGCAGCAGCTCATTTGCATTTAAAGAGACATGCACGAAAACAACCTTTTTCTGCTTCCGCTCAAAATAAGCATTTTCAAAATGATATAATAAAAGATCTGTGAGGTATTTTGAGCTGAACTTCACAGACACATTCTGGGGTTCTCCTGAGACTCATATTACATCTTGTAAAAAGGGCATAATAGGTCTCCTTTAATACACACTAACATTTTCATAAGCTTGAACACTGATCTGCTCACAGTTGCTCTTGATGTTCTTTGGCTCAACAGTTAAGTAGTTCATTTGGAAATATGGATCCTTTTGGTACGGGCAAGACGTTGCCACCTTTACAGCTGCCTCAGACCGCCACTTCCCAAAGCACCGTCACGCCTCTCAAAAAACCCCCCAAATGGATCCGTAGACCAGTTGGAGCATCTTTTGCTGTAAGTGGCCACAGATCTAATAGACACCTTAAAAATGGTGTGCTTGTTTCTAATCAGCTTTTGTCTTTTTGTGAGCAGTTTGGTGGAAAACTAGTCACTTTGGACAACATCAAGCCAGCGGCCCAACAGCCCCAGCAGACTGCTGCCCATGTCGTTCATATCAGTCAGGTTGTGACAGAAACGGATTTCCTTGATCGCTCGAACCAACTCCAGGCGACACTCACTGCAGGAAATTTCCTTGAGTACTGCCAAACTAAGATTGAAGCTGCTCAGAGTGAATTTGAGAAGACCGTTTGGTCTTTTCTGAAGGTGGGACACTAGAATAGTTTATAAGCTGTCGTACTTGTATTACTTAATCAAATCTTTACTGAAGTTGTAACCAATAGATTTATGCGCTCAGGTGAACTTTGAAGAAGACGCAAGAGGGAAATATTTGAACCTTTTGGGATACAAGAAGGAAGAGCTCGCTTTAAAGGTATTTTTGTGTGTTCACAGTGTTTGTAGTGTGAATATCTGTATCTGCTTCTTTGTGTCTTGATTAATTTTGCTTGTGGTTTTCAGATTGCATCAGCATTAGAGAGGAACTGCAAATCTGATGAGGCCGATGTGGTAAGTGCACCAGTCATTGTGTTTTAGCTAACGGTGAAACCTTTCTATTTTGGACTTGTTCAGGCAACCTCTGCATTCAGTTTGAGTCTGTTTGACGTTTTTAAAACCAAGCAAGAAGATGCTTGTGCTTTAATTCATTACACAAAACAAGACAGCAACACAAACTTTTTTTTGTTTGTTTCATGTGCTTCCCTCTAAGCAAGGGGAAGTGAAAAGGAACTCTTTTTTTTTTTTTTTTTCTTTCCCCAAGATACTTGCATAAATAAAATCTTTCAGCGGCTCAATTCTTTTTCTATTTAATAAACCAAACAAAGTGGAAAAAATTGTTATACTAAAAACTACCTCCAAAATCAACCCTTGAATTCTTTAACTGAAATCTTTTAGTGCATGATTGGCAAATTCCTGGCAAATGCATTTTTTTTTCTTTTTTCTAAAACACTCATTGTAGAAGCCTAGTAACTTGTGAACAACATTTTGTGACTCGGCAAACTGATAAAAGCTTGCAATCTGCACCCTGACCCTTGCAGTTGCTTAGTTGCCAGCCAGTCAGAACCGGAAATGTTTAGCTGACACTTGCCATTTTTATGTGCTCTCTAAGAATTACTTAAAGATAATTCAGTCATGACAACTTCTGGGATAAATTATAAAATCTTTATTAATGTAAATAGAATGTGCATAGGTTTGGTCTTGGTGGACTAGATCTGCTACGCTGCTGCAGAGCAAGTAAACTTGCTTCTGCTAAATGCTCAAAGTCATAAAATTAAAAGGAAACATGCTGCTGCCCATAGCAGATCTAGACAGGTGGTGCTGGGGAGGCGGTGGGCTAACATGAGGACGCAGACATAGCATTCATTGAATATGTCCTGGTTATATAGGTAAACAGTAATGAGTATGTGAATCCGATTGGCTGGGAACATTGAATTGAATGAACCAATCAGAACGCAAATAGAGTTTCATGGCTGAACTATTCATGATGTTTAATATAGGAAATACTTATATGGTGTTCTGTCAAAATCTGCAACTGACATTAAAGCGTTACTCCACCCCAAAATGAAAATTTTGTCATTAATCACTTACCCCCATGTCGTTCCAAACCCGTAAAAGCTTCGTTTATCTTCGGAATACAATTTAAGATATGGGGGTAAGTGATTAATGACAAAATTTTCATTTTGTCATTAATTCGTCTCCTCTGGTTCGGTGTAGCGCCATTTTGGAGAATATCTGCTGGGCGCAAACTGCGTACGCTCTTCTGTGTCAGCCGCATACAAATCAAAGCGTAAACAAACGTAGAAGACGTATCCTTGTGGCGCGGCTGACACAGAAGAGCGTACGCTGCTTGCATCCAGCGCTACGCTGAACCAGAGGAGACGAATTGTTGAATAAAGTCGTTGTTTTGTTTTCTTTGCACAGAAAAAGCATTCTCGTCGCTTCATTAAATTCAGATTGAACCACTGATGGCAGATAGACTCTTCTGACAATGCTTTTCATACTTTTCTGGGACTCGACAGTGTTATTTGTTTGGCAGTCAATGGGACAGTCACAAGCCTTCTGGTTTTCATCCAAAATATCTTAAATTGTGTTATTAAAACGAATTAAGCTTTTATGGGTTTGGAACGACATGGGGGTAAGTGATTAATGACAATTTTCATTTTGGGGTGGAGTAACCCTTTAAAGGAGCATTCAGTAGTTTGGTGCTAATAAATACCTTAAATAAATTCAAGAGTTGTCTGAATGGTGTTCACTCACATGAGATGAAGACTGTACTCATTATAGTTTTCTTTAACAAGGGTTCGAAAATGTTGAAATAATGTGACCTGGTAAACGTAAAAGAGAATCCTCATGCTCATTGGCTTCCGCCTCTGTAGATAGTGTTGTTTGCTGATGTGAAGAGCGAAAATTAGACAGTGCACCATAATTATTATTGTACCAGTGGAGACAATGGGAGAATCGATATGTACAGCTGAAGAAGCAGAAATGATCTGAAGACAGAAAGGCCGTCTTCAGTGACCTGAAAGAACTACTGAATGCATCTTTAACAACACTATAGCTGCGTGTCATTTCGAAGGCTGCTCTTTTCAGAGGTCGCATTTGTCAGCTGAATATGTCATTGAGGCTGGCTTGTTTCAGAAAAGCAGTAATTTACAGTAAATGCATATCACACAAGGAATATAGCTGCAGGCATAGATGAGTTTAAGAACGCACAATTTCTATGAAAAATGTAATGGTCATCATATGTGACCCTGGACCACAAAACCAGTCATAAGGGTAAATGTTTTTGAAATTGAGATTTACACATCATCTGAATAAGCTGTCCATTGATGTATGGTTTGTTAGGATCGGACAATATTTGGCCGAGATACAACTATTTGAAAATCTGGAATCTGAGGGAGCAAAAAAAATCAAAATATTGAGAAAATCGTCTTTAAAGTTGTCCAGATTAAGTTCTTAGCAATGCATATTATTAATCAAAAATTAAGTTTTAATATATTTACAGTAGGAAATTTACAAAATATCTTCATGGAACATGATCTTTACTTAATATCCTAATGATTTTTGGCATAAAAGAAAAATGGATAATTTTGACCCATACAATGTATTGTTGGCTATTGCTACAAATATACCCCAGCGACTTAAGACTGCTTTTGTGCTCCAGGGTCACATATGACAAAAACATTCATATGGGAATCTGTAAACAAGTGGCAGAGGTTGCCAAAAGTCATAGACTTTATTGGCTTTTCTTATAAGCATCACTCCTTCAATGTAATAATCTTGTTTGCTTAATTTTTCACCACTTGCATTCCATCTTATCCTGACTGTGGTGTGTGTGAAGCTTTCACTCATACCTTCCTCCATACCTCACCATTATCCCGCTCCTGTTCCCGTGTCAAACCCTGTGCCTGACCCTATTTCTGAGCCTGAACCAGTCCTTGAAACTCAGTCAGAAACTGAACCCATTGCTGTGTCGGCTCAGCCTCCGCTCGAGCCAAAATATCCAAGTCCTCCAAACCTTGAGCTAAACCTTGAGTCTGTGAACGAACCTCTGCTTGAGCCCACAATTGTCCCCAGTGCCAGAACCCAGAAACCTCAGTCACAGCCCTCAGTGGACTTCACCCCACCATTAGGTCTCACCACCTTCTTTGACCAGACGCCTCCAGTTGATCTCACCCACTCCTTTGACCAGACCCCTATATCCACACCCACATCACAGCTTGATTCTTCTGGTCAAATGATGGTCACTGCTCAAGAGCAGTCACAGTCTGTGCCACTCTTTGAACCTCAGCATCTGGGATCTTCAGATCTACTGTTACCTCCTCAATCTGCTGCTGCAATGGTGCCACAAGAGTCTCTTCCTTCATGTGCACAAACAGTTGAGTTTCAGCAATCTGTGCCAGTCAATCAACAAGCATCCGGTGCAGTGCATTCTGGACCAGTGCTGCCAGCTGAACCTCTTGAGTCTGTACAAGAACCTACTGTTGATTTACAACAGCCAGCATCTGATGAGATGCCACCATCTACTCGCTCTCAGCCGCTGGCCGCTCTTGGCCTTTCTCCAGATATCTTGCCTCAAGGAGCCATGAGCTTGCAAACTCCAGTTGACTCCCAACGACCTGCACCGGAATTTGATTTGATGACGCAGCATCCTGTTTCTGAGACTGATCTTCTGAATACCAGTGATTGCCGGCCTGTGCTACATGTCGAAGAGGTTTCTGGTTGTGGTGACCCAAATAAATCCAGGGCTAAAGAGGCAGCGACATTGGAGGAGGTACCTTGCCCCTGCCCAGCGATGCTCCTGCTAGACTCAGCTAGAGCCTCCTGTTGCTGCATCCCTGTGTGATAGAATTACCTCAAAACTGTGTAAAATTTTATTGGAATTGAATTAATTAAACTTGACAAGGCAAAGGGAGAAAAATATAGAGGGAGTAATAAACTACTCTCTGAAATCTCACACAGGAATGTTGGAATGGTAGCTTTTTTGTGGTAGATTTTTGTTGCAACTAACTTCAACCAAGCCTTGAAATGTAGGAGGTGTAATCTTGCGGTAAAATGCTTGCATTTTTTCTACCACCTTGGGAATGGTGGTGTACATAACATAGAACCAGCATGATTTTACCAAAACAGCTGGTAGTTGACTAACAAATGTGACCCATTCTGGCAAAATGAGTCGAATTGCGCACGGGCTAATTTTGAGCAACGGGCAACAAAAAAGTGAAAAATGTCGAATTTGAGGTTTTCACAAAAATGAGTTCGTTAAGCCCTTATCTAGTGATCCCAATGCTCCAAACAGTGATTAAACATCTAAAAGTATCTTTATTTGTACATTTTCTGAGAGGAGTACCTTTTCTCCACTCGCTTCTCACGCTGACTCTCATCCGAAGCGCACGCGTAAAGACAACAGACACTGACGGCGCTCTATCCCGATACACATATACACAGATTTACAGTAGGCTAAATATATTTAGGTATTCACGCAAACACAATCTGTTATGTCTTAAGTGAACGTTTGGGGAACTGTTGGGGAAAAACATCAGATGTGTAACATTATATTAGATCTGTGCATTACACTATGTCTTAAAGGAACACTCCACTTTTTTTGAAAATAGGCTCATTTTCCAACTCCCCTAGAGTTAAACATTTAAACATGGGTGCAGAAGGCACAATGATATTATGCAGCGCTGCTTGCACAGGGAGCATGCCTTGCAACCATGGAGAAGTTTCTGAGAGGCACTGCGTAATATCATTGCGCCTGCTGCACCCATGGTACAGCAGCAAAGTTCCTTGATTATTATGCCGGAATGAGAGTATAGTTCCTAGCCGTATCGGCCTAGAAAATCGCAACTTTTCATTTTCCATCAGTTTTAGTACACGATGTAACTACAGAAGAGTCGAGCTTTAAATAGAAAAATTACCGAAACTCTTTGGTCATTTTTGAGCGAGATGCTAATGGTCTAATCTGATTCAATGATCTATGCTAAGCTAAGCTTAAAAGTGCTACCGCCAGACCCGGAGATCGGCTGAATGGACTCAAAAATGGTAAAACTGAACTGTTTAACTCTAGGGGAGTTGGAAAATTCTATTTGCAAAAAAAGTGGAGTGTTCCTTTAATATAGGCTGTCTGTCTCATTAATGTTAATCTAACAATAAAAGAAAAGAGGGAATTACTCGCTGCTCTTGATTGAACTGCTTTTGTAGTTTTAATAATCAATTTATTTGTAATGAACACAAGTGATTTTTACATTTTACTATTTGTTTTTCTTACTTGAATCTTATATGTAAAATGCACTATACACTTATAATACACTAGTTTCTTATATTTGTTATTTTTTTTTGCATCGGTTCGTATTTACAACAAAGAAAATAAAAAATAGCTATATTGCGATTATTAATCTAGTAATGATTATTAAGAAAATAAGTGGGGGGGAAAGATGTAATGTTGCAAGTGATTTTGCTTTGGAACCTTCAGAAAACTTTAAATTAGTTTTTTTTCTAAATTTACTTTGTTGACTCCATCAACTTCAAACAGGTGCAGCTCAGTCATTTTTAATCAGATTCCAACAAATCGTACATCATTTTGAAGGTCTTTTAATAGAGAATGTAAAAATAAAATTAACAAATTTTCGAAAATTTGCTCATTGTGACTCATTTTGCCAGCATTGGTCACAAATGTAGCCATTTGGGCATTGCAAGATCGTAATTTTTTTTTCTGTTGCTCTTGTTGCTTCACATAGGTGGTCGTTAGCGTAATACATTTTTTTAATTACCGTAACATGTTTTTTTTTTATCATTATCATGAGAACGCATTTCTCGCAGGTGATTGTAAGAAAGGAATGAGGTTTAAATGGACTAAATGATGGTAGAAGTAGTTTCTTTTCTTTTTTTTCTTTTTTTTGTTAATCGAACTCTTAATTCTTAATCAGAGTTGTAACTCGATCTTCCGGTGGAGCAACAGTCTCTGGTGATGCATTTCAGCAGTTTGGAAACATGGCGAAATGGAAAATAAATGCAGTTCTATGCATCTCAGAGTCAGAGATTTGCTTACAGTTTTACAAGACATGAACATCATGTATTTTATTAATAGTTTTAACACCAGTATAGAGGCATTTTAGTTGTGTTTCTGAGAAATTATGGATACAAATGTGAACATTTCACTACTGAAGCAAGAAAAAATATAATGACAACAAAGAGGCCTATTTAAATTGAATATTTTGTGTTCTGGGTTGGGATACATATGAATAGTGATTTAAAAACAACCAAAAAAAACCCTTAAATGCCATGTAAATAAGATTGAAAGCAATTAAATCCGATCTTAATCGAAGTCATTTTTTACTCTGATTATTTGGTGTTGCTTTTGAGTGTTTGCAACTAGGCACTTCAGTTGTTGGTTTGTTAGCCTTTTTGTGTGTATTGTTCAAAACATTTTGTTTTTGTTTTTATTTTTTAGTGTTTGTGTTTTGTTTTTTGCTTTTAAAATGACATTCAACATTTTTAGAATTGTGTGGAATGTCAAGTGGTTGAAATTAACCAGGAAGAGGAAGCAATGCTCATGTTTTTCACTGTCATTTACCTATATATTTTTCTTATCAAGGTTGAGAAGAAAAGCCCTGTAGAGGAAGAAGAAGAAGAGGAGCCGCCTGCCGCTGAGACGTTGGACCTAGACGAGATTCCTTTTGAAGATGAAGAACCTGCTGCTGAGGAGACGTCCAACACAGACGTTACTCCAGCTCCTACTTCAGACACCGTTAACCTCAAAGCTAGCCAGGGCAAGTTTCCTTCTGAATGTTCATCACATAACCTTCACTGATATTATGAACGTTGATGGAGCAAATACAATTGGGGGTCAAGTTCTTCTAAAGGAAGTTAAATGTTTACTAATGACTTCATGCTTGCTTTTTCTTTCAGACATTGATGGGCTGATCACCCAGGCACTGCTGACTGGGGATTACGACGCTGCTGTTAACCTCTGTCTGCATGATAACCGAATGGCTGACGCCATCATCCTGGCTATTGCTGGAGGTCCCGAGCTTCTGGCAAAGACTCAGAAGAAATACTTCAGCAAAACTCAAAGCAAAATCTCTAAGGTGAGGTCATGTTGTACCACAGTAGACATGCTTCTAATGTGTTGCCATTACTGTGTCCACTGATAGGAGAGATCTGTCCTTCTTCTCTTATATATGTCTTTTTTTATTTATTTATTTGGACCCGACTAAGAACCAAACCTGTTTCCCTTTTTTTTTTTTTTTTTTTTTTTTTTTTTTAGTTATAGTTTTAATGAAATATTTTATGCAGACTTCCAAAACATATTGGATGTGTTGAATTATCTGAATTGCATGTCTTGACATTTACTCTAGTAGCTCTGATGTCAGATCTCAATGTATTTTAGCTCATTAGTGCTGTGGTGATGAAGGACTGGTTGGACATTTTGGAGACATGTGACCTGCAGAACTGGAAGGAAACTCTGGCAGCAGTAATGACTTACGCAAAGCCAGAGGAGTTTTCCTCACTCTGTGGTGAGTCGAGTATCCAGAATCTCTTCTGCAGGCTACACTAACATCTTAATAGTGGAGGAAAACTGAATATTTTCATGTTCTCAGTGATTTAGGGCTGCTCGATTATGACGTGATCATGATTATTTTGGTCAATATTGTAATCACGATTATTTAACACGATTATGAGTGGGCCATATGACCAAAACTTTAAATGAATGATTTATTTAAAGTCTTTTGTTGTTTGATTAATATCAAGCACACAGTCGCAGCAGGAATATAGTCCGCTGTCACTTTAAGAGCCGCACGGATCCAATTTACTCTTGCACACGTGTTTGCATTCATTTTATTACATAACCAACGAGGGTTTACGTGAATAATCACTAAGTGCCACATTTTGACAATTTTGGGGCGAAATAATAGTTTTATCTCGATTTATTGTATTTTCATAATCGTTGGTGGCAGAAATCGAAATCGAAACTGTATCCCGATTAATTGCACAGCCCTATTGGCTACTATATATTGAATAACTATATAATATCAGGACTCAGTAATAAGGACTGCCCGATGGCCGAGGGCCAGTGTTAAAGAGAAGTGAACATAATTTATAAAGAAATCAAATGCGTGTCAATATATTAGATATTATATTAAAATTGCTTCTTTTGTCTTTTTAGTAAACAGTGGTTTACAGAACAAAATGTTGCTCTGTCTTTAAATAAATTCAGTTATAATTAATGATCTTATGGATAAAAATCAACCTCAGCTAATGTTGTAACCTATATTGGGAGCCCTATTTCTTGCACATTACTGTAATAATAAAGGTTACAATTAACAACTGAGCCCAAACAATTCAATTTAGTTTTTATTTATTTATTTATTTATTAGATATAATACTCAACACTTAAGTAAAAATTGTATGCAAACATGTAAATTGGACAGTTTTTAGGCAGTTTTTACATTCTTATAAATCTAATAATACATTTTCTATTTGTTGTTGAAATGTAATCATTTACACAATGGATGTCACTGTCACTTGTTTTCATGACAGATTAATTTAAACATATATTTAAATAATTAAGACATCACTAACAGGTTTAGTAAAATATCATGAATATGTAGGCTAATGTAGTGGATATATTTAGCAAATTGCTCTTTTCTAGCGAACAAACGAGCTGTGGACACTGATGACCTGCCTGAGGGAAATGTAATGCTATGCGACATTTTATTTGCAAACTGTTTTACTGACATTTTTCCGTGGTTAAAACACTGACTGAGCGATTACGTGAGGCGTGAGATATTCATTCACGTTTATTTCTTGTTATAACTAGTAGTAAAGAGAAACGCTCCACATCAAAACTTGCCAAACGGCATTTATCATTTGAATTTCCTGAAAAAATGGACACAGTTTGAAAGATGAGGCTTTGTTTCTTATTGAAAGTAACAATATATAAAACTGGAAGTTTTAAATTAAGTTCTGCACGTGCAGTGGTTAAAACAACGCTGTATTTGTTCAGTACACATGTATGAATACCTGTACTGTTACACCCCTATAATATATATTTTTGCTTACTGCATTGCCCAGCCCTGTTTTTGATTACTCCATTCTAATATTTTCAAGGGTAGTTATGTGCGTGAATGTTTGGTTCTCTCCTGCAGGTCTGCTGGGCTCCAGGCTGGAGGCTGCTGAGGACACAGCACTGCAGGCTCAGGCCTGTCTCTGCTACATCTGCGCAGGCACGGTAGAGCAGCTGGTCGCCTACTGGGCCAAAGCTCAGGACTCCTGCAGCCCGCTGGCACTGCAGGTGAGACGGGACTCCAGCAGCTCACTGGCCCAAGACTGCAGCCCATCACGAACTAATGGATTGTTGTAACTGTGTTGTTGTTTGTAGGAGCTGGTTGAGAAGGTGGTGGTCCTGCAGAGAGCTGTGCTGAAAGCTCAGGGTGGTGTTTCTCCTGATATGGGTGCCCTGCTGGCAGAGAAGATGAATCAGTACGCCAGTCTGCTGGCATCACAGGGCAGCTTACAGACGGCCATATCCTACCTGCCCACCAACACTCAACAGGTGACCATCAGAAATTGTGCCTTAAGTTGGTAGATGGTTTTTTTCAGTTTTTCAAGATGTTTTTTTTTAAAGTTTTTTTTTTCAACAGTCCAAATGAAGTCAAATAAAGAGCATCCATCCTTATTAAAACGTGCCTCACATGGCTCCAGGGGGGTGAATAAAGGCCTCCTGTAGCAAATCCTTGCGTTTTTTTGTAAGAAAAATATCCATATTTATAACGTAATAAACAATTTTCTCTCACTTCATCTAACTGTCGTACGCTGGATGAAGTAGGATGTATACGCAGCAATTTAAATTAATCATTTGGGACAATGCACTTACTGTGTACACGTTTTTACATTGCACTTATACTTCAAAAAATACCTGCATGTAAATACATCAGTAATTAATTTCTGTAATTACATTTATAATTACACTGTTGACCCATCCCTTAAACCTTCCCATACCACCAAACCTGTTCCTAACCTTACCCGTATCCCACCTCAATAGCAGCAAAAGTGTTTTGCAATACAATATGAACACAATAAGTACATTGTACTTATTTTTTAATGAAAGTATATAGTAGTTAAGGCCACCTAAAATAAAGTGGGGCCGCAATTTTTGTTGTGTCTATAAGGTTTAATGCCAGCTCTGTGTATTTGTCTGTAGGTTGCTGTGCATCAGCTGCGTGATCGTCTGAGCAGAGCTCTGGGGCAGCAGCAGCAGCAGCAGTCTGGAGTGAGGCAGACGCTTCCCGCTGCTGTACCAGTGCAGACATACACACAACCTCCACCTCCACAGGTCCCCGCGCAGCCCACCGCACACCCTCAGTATTACCCACAGGTACGAGACACGAGTAAAGCACGCGGGTGCATTGTTTGACTCCCCAGCAGCCGATACCAGCGTGTGTCTGTGTTTGTGTTGTGTTCAGGGTAGATCCGCCACTACTGTCACGTCCTGGAGTAACCAAACCCCTACAGCTCTGCCCAGTGTCCCTCGCCCGCTCGTGCCTGCCGCTGACCCGCAGGTACAGACCCACAGAGCTGTGACAGACACATACCGCATGAGCAAAACCTGCCGGGGCTAGAAACCGCTCATTTAATACCATCGTTTGACTTTTTTGATCTCTTGTGGGCTTTGCTCCATCAGAGCTGTATTTGGGTCTAAACAGTAATGTATCTTTTCTAGTTTACTCCAGTGACTTCCATTATAAGTGCATTTAACTGTAGACACATTTTTGTTTGCTTTTCTAAACTGAGAAACAAGATTCATACCTGCAAACTCGTCTCTATATATACACACTGCCCTTCAAAAGTTTGGGATCAGTAAGATTTTTAATGTTTTGTTTTTTTTAAAGAAGTCTCTTCTGCTCATCAAGGCTGCATTTATTTGATCAAAAATACAGGACAAAAACAGTAATATTGTGAAATATATTAGTACAATGTAAAATAATGGGTTTCTATTTTCATGTACTTAATGTAATTTATTTCTGTGATCAAAGCTGAGTTTTCAGCATCGTTACTTCAGTCTTCAGAAATCACTCTGAAATCATGCTCAAATCAAAATCATTGATTTATTGTCAATGTTGGAAACAGTTGTTCTGCTTAATATATATATTTTTTTTTTAAACTTGTTATACATTTTCTTTGATGAATAAAAAGTTCAGCATTTATTCAAAATATAAACATTGTTAGGAAAGATAAGTCTTTACCATCACTTATTGTCAGTTTAATACATCCTCGCTGAATAAAAGTATTAATTTCATTTAAATTAAAAGAAAGTAAAGAATTTACTGTCCCCAAACTTTTGAACAGTGTATACTATTGTTAAAAAAGATTTCTATTTTAAAATAAATGCTGTTCTTTTTTAACTTTGTTCATCAAAAAATCATGAAAACAGTATCGCCAGTTATAAAAAAAAAGATTAAGCAGCACAACTGTGTCCAACACTGATAATAATCAGCATATTAGAGTGATTTCTGAAGGATCATGAGACACTGAAGACTGGAGTAATGATGCTGAAAATACAGCTTTGATCACAGGAATAAATTACATTATAAAGTATACTAAAATAGAAAACCGTTATTATAAATTGCAATAATATTTCACAATATTACTTTTTTCCTGTATTTTTAATCAAATAAATCATGTTTTTAATTGTTCTATGCTTTAGAGTTGGAGTTGTTTCCAAACCACGTTACTTTCTAAAAAAACAAAACATTTTTATTAGTTTTATTCTAATATCAGAAATGGCTGATTTCAGTAAATTCCAGTAATTTTTTGAAGAATTTAAAGAGTATTAAGTATTATTGAGCTCCTTTTTCATCAGTCCAGTGTTTGCAGGTGTGAAGGTTTCTGAGTTTCTGTGGCTTCTCTTCATTCATACGTTAATGCAGATGTTTGTTTTGTCTCACAAATAACCAGTTTCTTTCATATCCTATGTTTTTATGTTATAACATCTAATATTTTCACCTACCGTATTTTCCAGACAATTAGTTGTATTGCCCCAGTATAGTGATGGGGACACTACACTGTAAAAAGCACCGTCCTTCGGATGAGACGTTAAACCGAGGTCCTGACTCTCTGTGGTCATTAAAAATCCCAGGATGTCCTTCGAAAAAGAGTAGGGGTGTAACCCCGGCATCCTGGCCAAATTTGCCCATTGGCCTCTGACCATCATGGCCTCCTAATCATCCCCATACTGATTGGCTTCATCACTCTGTCTCCTCTCCACCAGTAAGCTGCTGTGTGGTGGGCGTTCTGGCGCACTATGGCTGCCGTCGCATCATCCAGGTGGATGCTGCACACTGGTGGAGGTTGAGGAGATCCCCCCCTTGTAAAGCGCTTTGAGTGCCTTGAAAAGCGTTATATAAATGTAATGAATTATTATTATTATTATTATTATTATTATAACAATCTCACATTTAAGAGGGGAAAAAAAACAAGTCGCATCAGTGCATAAAGCACATTTTATTATTACATGAAGAAATAATGTAAAATACTGGTAAACATCTACAAACATTATAAGCACTAAAAAATGTATATCTTTCCTGTTATGTTCAGAAAGCTTTAAAGTCGAAAGGTTTGTTATGGAATGAGGGAAAGTAAAATACAACTATAAAACAAATACTGGCATTCATTATGACTCGAGCTAAAACAAATTTAAGTGAAACTGAAATGCAATATACAAATAAACTTGGGCTCATGTTCCTCTCTCACTCTGCACAAATCCAGATTTGTGCACTTTGCAGAGTTTGTGTGCTTGACGTTAATGTTAGCATCACAGAAAACACAGCTTATATTCTGTAAAATACGGTACCACTGGTTGTCCATCACTCTCTGCTTTCTGCAAACAGTCTCACTTGCTCCTGTGGTATGATGTTACTCCAGTGTTTATGTATCGAGTACATGTCTAATATCACTGATTATAATCAAATCTCTTCCGTTGTCCTGACGCAGTGCAGTTGTGTGAGGATAACAGCCTGAAACACACCCAACCTTTAAACTCCAGACTCTCCTGCATGCTTGTCTTTTGTCCTAAACTCTACACTGCATTTCATTAGCAGCTGGGCAGCTTCTCAAGTGTTTTTCGCCAAGCCAGGACAACAATTTTACAATCCTTCACATTTATTTACATGATTATTGTAGATATGCTGAAGCTTGTGCTGTAGCTGTTTAGTTTTGTACTTCATAAAGCTGGAGTCAGATGGCAGAGTATACTGTTTTGTTGGTGGTTAGACTTTTGACATGTTTAACATCTTTGTATCAGAATCCACATATAAAATATGCCATTAATTCATAACAAAAGGCACTAGTTGTTTGGGTTCTGTATGTAAATGCTATAGGTGATAGGTGATATTTAGCTGGCAGATGGACGGTTATGTAAAGGGTGACATGATATATGCATTTTTTATAATAACAGTGTAGTAATATGTTGTATGTACACTATTGTTCAAAAGTTTGGGGTCAGTACTTAATATTTCTATTCAGACAGAAATAAACTGTCAGAAGTGGCAGTAAAGACATTTATAATGTTACAAAAGATTTCGTTTTGAAAAAAATGCTTTTCAAATTTTCCATCAAAAAAAATCCAATGTATCACCGTTTCCACAAAAATATCGGGCAGCACAACTGTTTTTAAAATTGATAATCAGAAAAGTTTCTTGAGCAGCAAATCAGCATATTAGAGTGATTTCTGAAGATCATGTGACACTGAAGACTGGAGTAATGATGCTGAAAATACAGCTTTGAACACAGAAATAAATTACATTTTAAAATATATTCACATAGAAAACAGCTATTTTAAATTGTAATAATATTCCACAATATTAGTGTTTTTGCTGTGTTTTTAATCAAATAAATGCAGGCTTGGTGAGCAGAAGAGACCTTACCGACCCCAAACGTTTGAGTGATATTGTAGTATAAAAAGATGTAGTTTTGCGCGTCTCTAGTGTTGGTGGCAGGCCGGATCACGCTGTGTTCTCCTCATCACGTAACGAGTCAGAAGTCAGTCTGAACAGGTTTGTGTCTCTTCTGTCTCTTCAGATGGAGTCCTCCGCTCCAGCCTTTGGCCTTCAGTCTCCAGTGAGTGCGTCCGCTCCGTTCCTGTACTCCCAGCAGTACCAGAGTAAGTGTACGGTCACAGAAATCACGACTCTCTTCCTCATCCTTACCACTAAACCACAGACAAAGGTTTGTTTCCTCATTACATGAGCTTAAAGGTGACACATTAAAAAGTTTCTCCTATCAGTTGTCAAACATTACACGTTTAGCTACTTCTTACCTCACACGCTTTCAGCTGTGAAACTAAAGAATTTGTGAACAGTGAAGCCCGCCTTTGATTTAATTGGTCATGTCAAACATTTTGACATTGACGAGCGCTGTTAGATTGGCAAATTTCTGAAAATGTGAATTTATTGAATAACCAGCTGTCTAGAAAGAGTTAATCAAGTGCCCACAGAGCAAAACAACACACAAACGAAGCCAGTTCACTTAACGACGGCCTGACATTGGCCACGACTTGTTGGCTGTGTCCAAAATCACATAATCTCTGAGTAAAAAAGTACAATCTATGTAGTATGAATGGAATCTGAACATACTATATGTGTCCCTGGAGCACAAAAGCAGTCTTAAGTCGCTGGGGTATATTTGTAGCAATAGCCAACAATACACTGTATGGGTCAAAATGATTGATTTTCATTTTATGCCAAAAATCATTAGGATATTAAGTAAAGATCATGTTCCATGATGATATTTTGTACACTCTCTCTCTCTCTCTCTCTATCTATATATATATATGTATATGTATATATGTATATGTATGTGTGTGTGTATGTATGTATGTATGTATGTGTAATTATTATTTTATTTATTTATTTTTTTACACCCTCAGATTCCAGATTGTCAAATAGTTGTATCTCAGCCAAATATTGTCCTATCTTATTTAGCTTATTTGTTCAGCTTTCAGATGATGTACAAATCTCAGTTTTAAAAAATTGACCCTTACGACTGGTTTTGTGGTTCCAGGGTCACAAATCTGCCATGTTGTCTTTGTCATGTAACCAACCTGCATCAGTTGCATCATTTCAAGTTTTCAAGTCATTTAGTATTTTATTTATGCTTTTCTGACTAGGGGTGAGACGTGGGCTGATGACATTGTTTCACAAATTGTACAGATTTGCTGTACACACAAAAACGCAAGGGCGTCATTTTCAGATTTATCCACTCTGGGACCCGGTTTCAAAAAATGCCAGATCCATCTGGACGAAACGCCTATACGATACAAAATTTATGCGTATACAGCTAAATACGTCTCCGTGTAGACAGGGCCTTAGTTTTACTTAAATGCAATTTGAGGTGGATTGTTTTGCCTTGCTCGGTAAGCATCTGTCTAGATATACATGGAAATCCATTAAAAACACCTCATAATAAACCACAGCAGCTAGATAGTAAAAGTGTAGTAACCATGGTTTTTAGCTTGTATAAAAACATTTACCAAGGGTAAACTATGGTTAGTGTAGCAAAACCATTAATTTGTGGTTATCATAGTCAGCCATATTTTTTGCTTTTTGTTTTTTTGTAATAAAACCATGGTAAATTTTGGTGCATGAATGACAGAGTTCCCCAACAAGTGTAAACTTAACCAATGCATGAATTTTTGTACGGATCCTGGCTGCTGTAAAATCTTTGCATGAACTTTTTGCTCTGTATGTACTCAGATGTGTGTTAACAGTTAAAGATCATTTCACTAGAGCTGTTTATTAATGTTTGCACGCTCATAACTGCGGCTGTACTGTGAAATGACTCTATGAATGACTAACTGCATATGCCTGTTGTCTCCTCTCCTCATGATCTTCAGACTATCCTCCTGTTCAGCAGTTCACGCCTGCCGCCGGGACTCCTGGCATCTATCAGCCTCTTCAGTACTCTTCCTCTACAGCTTCTCCTCTTCCTCCTCCACCCTTCTCCTCCTCCTCCTCTGCTGTCTATCCTCCACAGTTCATGCATCCTGCCTCCTCTCAGCCGGCAGCTCCTCCTGTGATTTCTGGGCCTCCTCAGGGAGGCCAGCCTTTCTCTCCTCCTCCTCCTCTCTCTTCTGGCGTGTCTTTCCAGCATGGTGGGCCAGGGTCGCCCGCGGCTTATCTTCCTCCTCCGGTCGCCAGAGCTCCAGGTACTCAGAATGAACCCGCACTGATTCCAGCCTCCCAGACAACAGGTCTGCACTCAGCACCAGATCTAAGACATACAAGCATCAGGTCTTTCATATAAATTGTAGACACACTACTGGTCAAAAGCCTTTTCTGCTCACCAAACAACAAACAGTAAAAACAGTAATTTTGTGAAATATTACAATTTAAAATAACTGTTTTCTATGTGAATATATTGTAAAATGTAATTTATTTCTGTGATCAAAGCTGAATTTTCAGCATCATTACTCCAGTCTTCAGTGTCACATGATCCTTCAGAAATCACTCTAATATGCTGATTTGCTGCTCCGTTGCTGCTCACTTAATAATAGTTCTAATAATAATAGTAGAGACATTATATTTCAAAGAATTCTGTCACTTTTGATCAATTATTTGCATCCTAACAGTATATATATATATATATATATATATATATATATATATATATATATATATAACAATACATACATGCATACATACATACATACATACATTTTTTTTATTTTTTCTCAACAGCTTTTCAATGGTAATGTATGACAGATGACGGTTTCCTCAAAAATATTGGGCAGCACAACTGTTTTCAACACTGCTAATAATCAGAAGTGTTTCTTGAGCAGCAAATCATAATATTAGAATGATTTCTGAAGATCATGTGACACTGAAGACTGGAGTAATGATGCTGAAAATACAGCTTTGACTCACATATATAAATTACATTTTAACATTCACACAGAAAACTCTTATTTTAAATTGTAATGATATTTCACAATATTATAGGTTTTTTGATCAAATAAATATAGCCATGGTGAGTTTGAAAAGGCTTCTTTCAAAAACATTACAAATCTAAAAACTTTCAGACTTTTTTCACATATTATAGAGAGTAGTTCGTGTTCATTATAGCAATTGTTACAGGTAGGCTTGCAGACTCATTTAAACAAATCTGATTGGCTGTTTGCAGTGCTATTTTTGAACTAATAAATACAAAAAGTTGATTAAAAGTGGTGATCAGTCGAGTTGTACAGAGTTAAAAATTACTACCAGTGGTGAACTGGTGCTGTTTATTACTTGTTTATTATATGAGTTACATAAGTTTCTAAAATCTCCATGTTGCGTTGAAGTTGATGGACACGTCATGCATCAGCTACCTTATGTATTTGCAGGAGGATTAAATCAAGACTCAGCCTGGTCTTTGGAAGGTGAATTTATAAAGAGAGTTATAACAATCTAACACGGAGGACCGTAATTGTCCATCTTGGATTATTAATAAATAATTGCAAGATTCAAAATCAACAAGATTCACTAAAATTTTGCACAGTGATTTTTGGTTTTCTGAAGTGATTCTAAAATGCATGAATCACTAATTTAGCTATATAATGATCAAGTATTGGCTGTAAATAGATATAAGGACATAAGCAGTCATTTTGCTCTGCATTTGCACGGTAAGTGTGGTAAACGTCACTGTGGCTGTAAAAAACATGCCTTAAATTTTAAAATGCTGTATTTTGTTAGTTGTCCAATGTAATTGTTTTCTTGCATTCAATGGAGCATGCAGAACAAATCTTTAACTGTTGAGTCCTGCAATTGATAGTTTTCACGTGACTTATAGGAACGCCCACCTGGCGGGCAAAACGAAGCTTTGCTCCACTGACCGCCAGCTATTTTTAAGCAGATTGCATTAAGTAGTAATGTAGTAAAACGCGGATATTAAATGGCGAGATTCAGTGGACACCTTATTGATGATGTATATTTTGTACAGGCAAGAGGATGAAGCCAGAATATAAACGCAATGTGCAAAGTTTCACATTAAATTTCTTCCCATAGAAAACCATTGGAGGGAAAACACTGAACCGTTAAGCGTTCATATTCCTCCCTCATCTGCTTGCCTGTGTAAACTCTGCATCATTAATATAGAGATTACTGAATTTGAAGATTACTTTTAATATTACTGTTTTAAATATATTAAGGCACTTTAAGTGTTTTTACAACGTTATGTCGCACTGTTTATGATTGAAACATTGCCGCGGGTGTTTAATATGGATTGCAAATCGCCAAAACTTGCATTTTGTTCAGAAATACCTTTGTTTTATTCTTTTGAGAGGTGATCTAAATATTTGCGGCTGGGAAACAGATGAAAAATTGACACGCTTGTGCAGCAGTTCTATGGATGTTTTGCCCTCCAAGTCTTCGAGCCGGTCACGTGACTGAAAACTATCAATAGTTGTGATTAAGAACTTCTAATCAGCATGATATAATATTCATTAACAGCTCTATGCTCTCCATTTTGAGAGTTAAACTGATGTCCTCCCAGCTTTAACCTCTCAGAGGTCCAGCAGGTTGGACCATGCATTGCCACCAATTGAAATCCAAAATGAAATGACCTCCTCTGTTCCTCTGCAGGACCTCAGAACGGCTGGAACGATCCTCCCGCACTCAACAGAGCTCCCAAAAAGAAGGTGAGTTTGAAGATCGTCTGCTTGCTCATAACCTACATGGATTAGACTGGATTTCAGAAAAACATCTCGTGTTTTTGGTCCCCAGATGCCAGAAAACTTCACTCTGCCAGCACCCATTACAGCGCCCATCATGGCCCCTCTAGGAGACCCTCAGGTCCCTGCTGCCCAAACCATGCAGACCCTTCAGCCACAACAACAGGGTCCAGATCAGCCTGTGGGCCCAGCCACCTTCACCCCCATCCAGCAGCAGCCACTGGGACACCCGGGCAGAAACCCCAGCATGCCTCTGGGCAACATGGAGGGTGCGCCAGGAGCGCCAATTGGAGACGTCATAAAGGTATTCGTTTATGTACAATAAGCCTATAATGCTAACCCGTAAATGTTTGTCGGAAGCATATTAGTGGTCGTACGCTTGGTGTTTTACCCATATTATACTTTATTCTCAGCCACTTCAGTCCATACCGACTGAGAAGATCACTAAGAAGCCAATCCCTGAGGAGCACATGGTTCTGAAGACCACTTTTGAGGGACTGATCCAGAAATGCTTGACTGCTGCTTCAGACCCGGTTTGTTTACAATGAAATGACACTAAAAGCAATCGCTTGTTTCACGATTTCTTGGTCTTCCAGAGCTACAAAAAAAAAAAAAAAAAATTTTGCATGTCTGAAATCGTTATTGGATATTGGAAGCAGATAACATTAGCTATGTTTCCATCCAAAGATTCAAATTAAACTTATGCGCAAAACTGGAAATCGCATAAAACGTATGCGAATAAAGCACCGTTTCCATCCAACGACTCGAAGAGAACAAAATCGTCACTTCCTGGTAAACTGTGGCACTAAATATCACTAAGAATATAGGAGAAGCCACTGAATATAATAATTTTCATATATGATATAAATTACTTGTGGCTCAGAGCGAGCAGACGAAACACAAACTGTTCATTTTTCAGCTCTCCGAGATTATCTAAACGTGGGGGAGGACTGGCAGCTGTTTTTAAAAATAACTTTCATTGTCGCACTATTTCTATAAATCCCTATAGGAGTTTTGAGGTTCAATTATTCTTAATGGACTTGGTAAATCCAGTACTGTGTGTAACTGTTTATCGACCTCCACAGCCTAACAATGCTTTTTTGAATGAATTTGCAGAGTTTATTGGGAATATTGTAACATCGTATGAAAAGATTTTATTATTGGGGGATTTTAACATTCATGTTTGTTGCCCTGGTAAACCGTTAGCCAAGGACTTCGGCAATCTCATGGACTCTTTTAGTTTCTCTCAGTGGGTGCGAGGTCCAACGCATAATCAAGGTCACACCTTGGATCTGGTTTTCTCACATGGTTTTTCTATTACGAACTTGGAGATTAATGACACTGGCTTTTCTGATCATAAATCTGTGATATTTACTGCTACTCTTCCTTGCACATTTAGTAAAGTTCCTGCCCTGGCACGATGGTCACGTTATTTTTCTCCGACAGCCTGTGAGGATTTCAGGGCCACCTGCCTTTCTTGGATAGTCATTAGATGAGCTTAGGAGCTTAGAATACAATGCTGACGTGTATTTCAAACATTTCAGTAATTCTGTTTCAGCATTTATTAAAACAACATTGCTCACTTTGAAATAAGCATTCAAAAGAAAATGGAACACCCTGGACTAGCCAGTTATTGATTTTATCAGACGAGTATGTAGAAGGGCTGAACGCAAATTTCGCAAGGACAGACTACAGGTGTCATATGACATGTTAAAGGAGTCTCTTTCTGTTTTTCAGAAGGCTGTCAAGTCAGCTAAATCCAAATTCCTTACTGAGATTGTTGCAAAAAATGATCAGAGTCCTAGGATCATATTTTCAACTATAGATTCTGTTTTAAACCCTGCTGTAAATGTTTTTTCTGATGTATCCGATTCTCTATGTGAAAACTTTCTGTCTTTCTTTCTCAATAAGACAAAATTGTTAAGACCTCAGTCAATGCAGACGGCATATGCCATGTCTGAAACAAACAGTCGCTCAGTTACCTGGAGTGTGTTTGATCACATTTCCTTACATACCTGAGAATGTGTGCACATTTAAAACCTACCTTCTGTCATTATGATTTTATTCCATCACGGTTTTTAAAGCAAATTGTAGATATCATAGGGCCTGATCTTTTGTCTTTTATCAATATTTGTCTGAGTACTGGTACGGTCCCTGACTGTCTAAAACATGCTTCTGTCACTCCTTTGCTGAAGAAACCCAGTCTTGATGTTTCTGTGCTAAGTAATTTTAGGCCAATTTCCAATCTTCCGTTTATTTCAAAAATTTTGGAAAAGGCTGTTCTTTTTCAATTACAGTCTTTTCTGAGTTATAATTCATTATATGAAACATTTCAGTCAGGTTATAGAAAATTACATAGTACTGAATCTGTGTTATTGAAAGTCACTAATAACATTATGCTGTCTGTGTGAGGATACTGTTGCTTTGGTCCTTTTAGATCTCAGTTCAGCATTCGATATGGTTGATCATAAATCTTGTTTCTAGTGGAAAACTATGTAGGCATTCAGGGTACAGTTTTAAAATGGTTTAGGTCATACTTAACCAATAGGAATTTTTCTGTTTGTATTGGAAAACACTCTTCGTCAGTAGCACACCTTTCCTGTGGTGTTCCGCAGGGATCAATTCTTGCTCCTACACTTTTTTCTTTATACATGCCACTGGGATCCTTGTTTTCTAAACATGGAGTATCGTTTCATTTATATGCTGACGACACCCAGTTGTACCTTCCATCATTTTGTAAATGATTCCATGAACTCCATTGAGATTTTGCTAGCCTGCCTGCAGGATTTAATCATGGCTGTCACAAATTTTTTGGCTTTAAATGAGGAAAAAACTGAAGTGAGCATTGTTTGGACCAAGTGATTTTTATGATGGCAGTAATCTGGATCTAGGCTTTTAAGCTCTAATGTTACTCCGTGTGCGAAAAAATCTTGGTGTGTTACTTGACTCAGGACTGCGGTTTGATAAACAGATTAATTCTGTTGTCAAATCATAACTAACTCCATTTAAGTGCTTACAAAAGTTAAAACTTTCTTTCCTTCAGGTGAAATAAAGTGATTATGCATTTATCTGCAATCTTGACTACATAGAACCAAAGCGCATTACGGAGTTAATAGTTCATCTATTAGGCGTTTGCTTGTTCAAAATGCTGCTGCGAGGCTGTTGACCAGTAGTAAAAAATTTGATCGCATCTCTCCCATCCTTATATCTCTGCGCTGGCTACCAGTTAAATTTATAATAGAGTTTAAAATCTTAGTCTTTGTTTATAAATATTTACATGGCTTAGCTCCAGGCTATCTTTCTGTCTTGGTATTCCCTCATAATCCAACTCGGTCACTTAGGTCTGGGGATCTTGGACTACTCTCTGTGTGCAGGACTAAGCTAAAACATTGAGGTGACAGAGCCTTTGCAAGTGTTGGCCCTAAACTATGGAACAGCTTACCACTGTCAATTCGAACGGCATCTTCTCTTTCTATGTTAAAATCTAAGCTTAAATCTTATTTTCTATCTATGGCATTTAACAACATATGAATTTTTACGGTATCTATTTTACTATTTTTTTAAAGTTTTTATTTATTTTTTTTTATTTTTTTATTGATTGTTTCTAATGTTCTGTACAGCACTTTGGTCAACCTTTAGGTTGTTTTTAAATGTGCTTTATAAATAACTAACTAACTAACTAACTAACAATAAATGCGGTCATTGCTTTCGGAGGCGGATGCTGCTGTTTGGGAATGCAGTCGTGCAAGACAATTATACAGAAATACCTTGACGACAGACTTTCCTCAGGCTTTTCAGAGTGACCATAACAACATATAGATGCAGTGAACGCTGCTAGTCAAGTTATCCCGTCTCATGATTTTTCGATGCACATGGAGGAATTTATTCGGTAAATGTGTTTCCATCATTTCTTATTGGATAAAAAGTTTATCCTACTCAGATGTGTGCATAAGTTTTTTTTTTTTTTTTATGCGCATTTTTAGAATTTATGCGCATCTTGGCATTTCCATCCAGCGTTTTTTTTTTTTTTTTTTTTTTTTTTTTTTTTTTTTAAATTTATTTATTTTATTTTTTTTATGCGATATTCCAAAATGCGCATAAAAATATACTAATGAATTAAGGCCTGTTCACACCAAGGACGATAATTATAACGATAAGGATAAAGATATAGTTCTAAAAACTGTTCTCAGTATTAGAGAATAGCAGAGTCCACACCACAGATATAACGATAAAGGCACAGAGAAACAATATCGTTGGAATCGCTTTCAGAATGATTTTTTCCAGCTGATGAACGATACAAACATTGACAGCCAATCAGAATCCATCCTGCTATAACGAGCTGGAGAATTTAAAGCGGCAGAGGATATCGTTCGCTGCTGTGGACGCTAATATTGTTATTTTTTTCATTATCGTTCTTGGTGTGAACAGGGCTTGAATATTATAAAGAGAATATTATAATGATACCTGGTTTTACACAATAAATTCTACAGCTCTGTATTCGGAATCTTTAGTGAGAATACCGCTTATTAAAAACACACCGACAAAAACACACCAGTAAGTGTTTTAAATATCAGATATACATGTGTTGTTGTTGTTGTTGTTGTTGTTTTTTTTTAATTGATTGTTTTTTTATCAATTTGTAGTGTCCTTGCTGAATAGAAGTATTCATTGTTTTCAAAAAGCAAAATTTCTGAACAGATTGGTATATTGGCTTTCATATATTTCTCATGCCATTTCTATAAGGTGTGTCCCTAGTTTTCATTTTCATATTTACTACTAAACGTACTATTAAGTACATGCAATTTGTTTTATTGCAATTTGCATGACAAATCAATTCAGATTCACAAGCTTCTTGATTATGATCTGAATTCTATAGCGATTAATTTGGATATATATCCAGTACAATACTTGTCAAAAACAGTACAGGCAATCCTTTCAGTTGATACATTACTATAATAAAGGTTAAAATTAACAACAGTATGAATTATTAAATTAAATTGCTATTTATTTTAAGATATATTATATAATTAAGAAGTTGATTATTTCTACTCCAAATATATACATGCATGTGTGTGTGTGTGTGTGTGTGTGTATTTATATATACATAATAAATGGTTGAGGAGATTCCCCCCTTTCATGTAAAGCGCTTTGAGTACCCAGAAAAGCGCTATATAAATGTAACGAATTATTATTATTATTATTATTACTAATTCAAACTCCTTTTGAAAAGCATATTGACCAAGTTATTACCCATAGTAAATATTACTACTACTACCAAAAAATGTTTGTTTGCATGTTCTTCTGTCTGTGTCCTGTTTCAAATTTCCCAGCATTCCAAGTAAACAAGTTTTTCCCCCCTTCATCCTAACAGCAAAGCAAGAGGAAGCTGGATGATGCTCATAAGAGGCTGGAGTATCTCTATGACAAGCTGAGAGAGCAAACTGTGAGTATTTTACTGGGAATGAACACTCACTTTGATGTAATCCAGCAGTAATACCACAAGCCTCAAAATACTGCTGGTGTTTAAATGTTATATTTTTCTGCGATGTTTTGAGTGAGACACAACCTCTTCTCTCCAGCTGTCTCCAGCTATAGTCGGCGGTCTGCACAGTATGGCCCGCAGCATCGAGTGCCGCTCCTACACCGACGGACTCAACATCCACACACACATCGTGAGCAGCAGCAACTTCAGCGAGACGTCCGGCTTCATGCCTGTCCTGAAGGTGGTGCTGACACAGGCCAACAAACTGGGTGTTTGATATCCACTGTCTGTAACACAAACCAACAAGTATTCTCAAACCCTCAAGCCATCATTCCAGAACCAGTTGTGCATATACTTCGCCAGTCTTAACCGATCTGGTTTACAGCGATGTTTTATTTGTTTATTCTTTGTTTTTTGTCACATGTGTTTTAATGTTGTTATTATTACATATTTGTAATCATGACAGAGCAGAGTGCAATAGGGCTTTCCCTTTTATGTCTCCAGTTTTAATGGTAAATTAGCTTCATAAACTGAAATGAGAGTTTTATGCTTTAGCAGCAAGCTAATCGTTTCCAGTGCACCGTGCGTCATTCTTAATTTATGCTGTTCATTTGGCATTATTATTTTAAGTTTTAAGATGTTTACGATTATCGCAGCTCCTCTGCATTTCAATTTTTTTCTGGGAATCTTCTTTGATTTACGTTACGGCATCATTTCTGCAGATGAAGTTTGGATAGGGCATCAATAAAAAACATGATAAAAAAATTGCAGTGAATTTTTTTTTTTTAAGCAGTTTATTTGATTTAGTATATGGGATTCGTACAATTGGAAATTTACGATTAAATCTTGACTTATGTTTGTTTCATAATAATGCTGCCTGTCTTTATTGTACATCACTACAATGTTTTAGACATCTATTCACATCTTACTTCTGAAACAAAGGGGCAAAAGAAACAGGATCCGATGTGTGAAAAAAAGAGAGAAAAGGTCAGGCTACAATAAAGGGAATTTTTTTTGGTTTTTTTTATAATCGTCTTTTTTTTCGTCACAGTCTCAGCCAGCTATCGTTCTGTTAGTAAGTCTATTTTGAGCAATTTTGCATATGGCTGCACAAAAGTTTGGAGGCTTGCTCTAAAACGCTGAGTTTTTTAATGCAATCTTGTGTACTGTCTCAGTAATTGAGATTGTGCTGTAAATCTGATGACCGTTTTGCAGTTTTATTAAAAACAAATTGAGACAGCCGGTTCGTTTCTTTTTACAGATGCTTTATTTTAAATGTTAAATTCATATACTACACATGGCATTACATATTCATGTAAAAGTGTATACTAGAGTGTTCATATTATATTATTATACAAATTTATACCTAATAATTTGATTTGAAAACATCTAATACTTGAGCTGATAACTGTGCTTTAAATATGACATATATATATAGAGAGAGAATATGTGAAGTTTATTTGCAAAAACAGATAACTAAAACATAACAGTTTGTTTTTTAATGTTCAAAAATCATGTTTCATTGTGCATTACAGTTAATCTCAATCAAACTGCAGTTGGGTTATTTTGATTAGGTTAAAAAAAATAACTAAAAAATACAGCTAACACAATAAAACAATATAAACATGATAACATAAAAAAATGTGATTTTTGAAAATTAAAAAAAACAGTTATCTGTTTTTGCAAATAAACTCTTCATATATACACTGAAAAGTTTGGGGTCAGTAAGATTTTTAATGTTTTTTAAAGAAGTTTCTTCTGCTCATCAAGGCTGAATCTATTTGATCAAAAATACAGGAAAAAAAGTTATTTTGTGAAATATTATTGCAATTTAAAATAAGTTTTCTATTTTAATATATTTTTAAATGTAATTTATTTCTGTGATCAAAGCTGTATTTTTAGCATCATTACTCCAGTCTTCAGTGTCGCATGATCTTCAGAAATCAGTCTAATATGCTGATTTATTATCAGTGTTGGAAACCGTTGTGCTGCTTCATGTGTTTTTTGGGACCTGTGATACTTTTTTAGGATTCTCTGATTAATAAAAAGTTTAAAAGGACAGCATTTATTTAAAAAAGATTTTTTTTTTTTTTTTGTTACAATATACTATGCTGTTCAAAAGTTTGGGGTCAGTATATTTTTTCTTTCTTTTTTTAAAAAAAGAAATTAATACATTTTTTCGGGAGGGATGCGTTAAATGAATAAAAAGTCATACTAAAGATTTCTATTTTTAGAAAAGATTTCTATTTTGAACAAATGCTGCTCTTTTTAATTATGTATTCATCAAAGAAAAAAGTATCACAGGTTCCAAAAAACAATATTCAGCAGCACAACAGTTTCAACACTGATAATAAATCAGCATATTAGAGTGATTTCTGAAGGATCATGTGACTCTGAAGACTGGAGTAATGATGCTGAAAATTCAGCTTTGATCACAGAAATAAATTATATTTTAAAGTATATTAAAATAGGAAACCTATATTAAAAATTGCAATAAGATTTCACAATATTGCTGTTTTTCTGTATTTTTGATTGAATAAATACAGCCTTGATGAGCAGAAGAGACTCCCTTAAAAAACATTAAAAATTTTACTGATCCGAAACTTTTGAGCAGCAGTGTATATATATATATATATATATATATATATACACACACACCGCATGCATAATTATTAGGCACGTTGATATTCTGATGATATTTTTTTCCAAGCCCATTTTACCAATTCCAAACCACACCAATCTTAACTATACTGTTAGACATTTCAAAGGGGTTTTACAGTAACTTTGTTGCCAGTAAGTTACTGTAATTAAGATTTACAGTAGCAAACTGTATTTGATTTACAGTTGCAAACTAGAGATGGGCATTTTTGGCAATTCCTTATTTCGATCATCGGGGTGGGGGGGGGGCATGGCCGGAATGGAGATAATGAAAATATCTGAAGGCTGTTATGAAAATGAATGTTAAAAATATGACATGAAAACATGTCTATGAAAACATGAACACATGATTAGAACACTGTTAGATTATGATTATGATGCAGCAATGTTATTAAAAAAGAAGCATCTAAAAACCCGTTCTATGACACTCCCTATGATATTAATCAGATAACCTAGATACATAACATAGACGTAACATTACAACTTGTATCTGAAAAAAAAAATCACTGCTGCATTATTATAGGATCAGTATTTTTAAAAAAGAAACGGCTAAAAGCAATATGACCGTCTCAAATAACTCAATCAATTTCAGGCATTGCATTTGAGCATGAAACTAAACACTGGTAATATGCAGTGCATTCATCATGTTAATAAATGTTAATATCCCAACGCATCCTATATTAGATTAATCAGATATGTAGCTAACCCAGACATCACTAGGTGACTTCAAAACCAAGCTTCTCTCTCTTCTCACGTCTATACTTTGAACCACATGCTGTTGCAAGCTGAATAATCAGAGCTCAGGATGCTGCCCAAAGTGCTGCTATAACCAATCAGAATTTTTATGTCTTATTTTTCCCACGATCATCGTTTTCATGATCGATCATCGCTGTCATGGCCGAGTACTCCTGGACTCGAGTACTCGATTGCTGTTGCACATCCTTATTGCAAACTGTACTGTTTTACAGTAAATTACTGTAAAAAAAAAATCAGATTCATCAAAATACCTTATAGTGTTACAATAATCAAAACAGCCCTGAGCTAGATCAAGCTTTAATCTATGAAAATCAAACTATCACTTCAGGTAATTAAACTATTATGCTGCCATAAATCCATTTCAGGAGGTATCGATTTGCATAAACGCTGTCAACACAGTCATTGTCTGATAGGGTCAGATGCCTAAGCTTTCAGATACAGCAATATTCTCATCAGCGCCGTGTTTTCCTCTACTGGATTGAATCCACTGAATTACAGTCACACTGGTCAAACCGCGTTATTACAGGTCCTTACATTAGACCATAGTAAGTCAAAAGTCCATTCCACAACAAAATATTTGTTGACAAGTTTGTTGCAGACTTGGATGTTTGAGATGGGCAATATGACCAAACTTTTATTTCACAATATAAAAAAATATTTCACAATATAGGTTTTTGTTTTTTTGCATTTTTATTATTAAAAATACATTTTAAATTGTACTTGTAATAATATATTGAATATATTCTAAATAAAATAAAAATGCAAAAGGTTATGTTATTGCAAAAGGACCCAGAAGCAAAGGCAAGTCAAACAAAAGTTTATTGTCCTTTAATATTAACACAGGCAGTGCTCTTCACTGGCCCTATCTGGCGAACGCAGATCTGGAGGTAAACTCAAGGAGAACAGAAACTTAGGAGCCAACTTGAATTGTGGATAAGAGAGTGCAGTCCCAGGCAGCAAGGCGAGGAGTGACTACCCCAGCAGACAGTATAGTCCTGAGTTCAGCGTCCGGAGGAGAGAGAACAGCAGGCAGCAGGCAACTGGGAGACTGGGCAGAATACTGGTAAGTCACTCGACAGGACACAACTAGACAGTCCAGCGCAGGACTCGACTAGACTGGACTGGAAGATGTAGAAAAGCGTTCACTAAAGAGACAGGTAGAGAAGCACAATAATCTGGCAAAAAGCCTAGGAACACGCAGAGAGAAATAGAGAGGTTAATCAACGTAAAGAGGGAGCAGGTGCCGCCACAATCAGCACTAGCAGCTGAGTCTAGGATAGAAGCACAGGGCATAGAAAGGAGAAGACAACAAGAGTCAAACCCGGCTCATGACAGTTATAGGTTATAATGGATATATTTTAAATTTTTATGTTTTTGTTTTTCTTCAGGCCTGTTCTTCTCTCTTCTGAAAGGGATTATTTATGCTTCCACGTAGTCATTGTTGGTAACTTCTGTGGGGTTGGAGTCTATTAACAAAAGTGTACAAAGAGTTCAGTGTTAGTCTCTGTGTGCTGTAGTTTAACTACATATTCTGATCATATTTGTCCTTGAAGTGATGATAACCTGATAAGGTTATCATCACTTCAAGGACAAATATGATCAGAATATGCATAAATGCTATAACTTAAAATTCATTTCACATTAATAACCGGTGTGAGATTTTTAAGTAGACATACACACAGAGAAAATGATATACTATACAGTATGCTGAGCACCTACTGTGTAATGTGCCACAACAGTCATCAGCAGTAAGATTGAGGAAGAGAAACTCAGTTCATTTATTTTAATCCACAGCTCCGAAAAGCCTATCTTTGAGCTTCTTGAAAGGCATCTTTAGCAGAGTAAAGGATGATTGAGCCAGTAATTAAATGAATAAAGAAGCATTTTCTGCATATTTATTTTCAGTTTTAGGTTTTGGTTAGACCTTTCATAATTCTCATGGCTGCTATAAATGAGTGATGATCCAATACTGCATGGAAATGCAGTGACAGTCAAAATATGATTTGGCTAGTATGCACTGAAATACAGACACTCCAGTGATCAGCTGTATTTTTAATGTACAGTATATTTTTAATGGCTAATTTTCCTAATGGCTAATGATCCTGAACATCATACGAGGGAGAAAGAGAGGCAGTGATAAAAATGTTTTAAAATAGGAAAATGCAAACATTTATCAATATTGTGTGATCTAGGTAAGGATGTAGCATCTAAACATAGTTGCAGCAGAGATGTATTTGTTTACCTGACCCACTGTAATTGTAGGTCTGGCTGCGCAAATCAGCAAACATATGTTCACAGGTGAAGGAAGCAGGTGGACTCACTGTGACCATATACACACATATTTCAGAAGAATCTGAGGAAGAGCATTTCAGTATTTCCACAGTGTAGTTTAGTTCACTCTCCACAGACAGAGCGAATGACTGGCTGCTGTGTGTCTTGTCAAACTTGCACATCACGATCACATTCTCTCTGTCCTCCATCTGTCGGTACACTGTGATGTTGGGCTCTGGGATATCTGAAACTGGGACATTTAAAACTGAACTTATTAACATGCTGGTGAATGAATATGTTACAAATTTCTGCAGCTAAAATAGTACAATATAGTGCATCATTAACAATGTCTAATTTAAGTGATGGCTGCTCACATCTTTATACATTATTCATGTTAGATTTAAATGCAAGTCTTATTGTATATAAAAATAACTGACATAATAATGTACGAAACATATTCTAATAATCAAGTACTCTCAAAATGGAGCCAGATGATGCAATGTTTTGTTTTGAGGAAAGTAATTAATGTTGCTTGTAAATTAATAGTAGTGTTTTGGTTTACTAAAAGACAACAGCAAAAATAAAAACAATTAGCCAGAATCACGTCAACTTATACATGAAGATTGTGAGATTGAGATTGAGTGTTTTTCAAGGGCCTTTAATACAGTTAATGAAAATGTGTTCATACTTTCTTTAATGATTTCTTCAAAAACCTCAAATTGGGAAAAGTCCTGTCAGGCAAAGGGACATAAAAAGATAAATAAAATGTAAAATGTGAAATTATTTGTACTTCTGTAGAAGACATACTACCATATCGTCATAAGGCATTTCGTATGAGAGTTCTAGCTCAGTCCAATCTCCTGATTCCTGACATTTCTCTGGATAAACAGATGACAATTGTTCATTATTAATATATGATTTACTCCCTGTTCACATTGTGTGAAGTAAAACAAAACATGGAAGAAAATATTGTACTTACGTGAAGCTAAAATTACAACTAGCAAAAAGTCATGTGAAAGGAGCTTCATTGTGCATCGAACGATGGTCCTTACTAACACTTAGTAGTTCTCACTTAAGTTTCACTTATTAGTTCTCCTTTATTAGGGCCCAAGCCAGTAAGGCGCAGGGCCCTCTTGTTTTCCTAAGGATTATTATTATTTTTTTTTATTTTTTTTTTTTCAACCTTCCGGGCATTTTTGGGGGCCTTAACATGCTCAAAAACTCTTGAAAATTTGCACACACGTTGGAATCCGCGGCCATTAGGACGCCGCAGAGGCTGGGACCCGGGCGTGGCACAGGGGCTCTACGGCGCCCCCTGGAACACACTCAGAAAACTTG